>JZKD02S1631146.1:32587-48781 GCA_000966675.3 Picea glauca | reverse complement strand
TGTGTGTGTGTGTGTGTGTGTGTGTGTAATTTATATCATTCCTATTCTGTGGAACTCTCTGATTATTTCTTTTTATGCTCTTGCAGAATACTTTGCAGAATACTTATTGTCAGATGAGAAATGAGGAGGTAGCAGAATCTAATGCTTAGTATTCAAAACAATTATTTCTCTCAAAACAGGTGATAAATTAACAGTTGGTTTGACTGAAAACATAAATAAAATTTGAGGTACGAACTTTTATAATTATCATTTAAGCTAGAAATTTTTGAAAGAAATCGTATCAGATATAAAAAAGGTTATTCTCCTGTTAATATAATCACCTAATCAAATATCAGAAAGATATAAATGTCTAGATTCCCGAATCAACTGAAAATAACAAAAAAATAGAATAAAAGAAAATCTTGATAATCAAAAGGTGAACTTATGTGGAAATGAGATCCCTTTTCAAACCCTCTGACTCCTTGTTCATTTTTCATTTTTCCTATCTCTGAGCTTTTACTCTTTTATGATTTTTACTATATGGCCTTAAATCTTCGCGCAGAGAGAAGGAATTTTTCCTTACCTCTGAAAACTTAAAAAACATATCTTCAAAACGATATTAGGCAAAAATCTTTATGCTTCTCTGATTCTAACTGAAAGAAAGTATGTCTAGGATAATCCTGGTAACTTTCGCTCTTCCAACATATTTTAACTGATTAATTAACTCAAGGCAAATCCCTGGACAATAAAAATTCCCCATAAGATATTCCCTATAGGTAAATATGTATTGATGATTAGGGGAGATTTACCTCAGAGTACAATAAAAACCTATTGACAGACCTTTATTATCAAATCTTAAGTAGATATCATCCCTATATGTTACATACAAGTTGATTTCCCCCACTTCAAAATTATAATAAAATATAAGACAGATGATGAAAGGAAATTCATAAAATGATTGCCCCCATCTAGTCCAAGACAAATGGTGAAAGAAAATTAATGAAAACGATTGCCCCTATTATGTCCAAAAGAGATGATGAAAGGAAATTCATAAAGTGATTGCCCTCATCTCAAATAAAATGCAAAATTGCTAATTGAAGCGGTGAAAGGAAATTCAATGGTAGATGTAGATAACTTCACTAGGTTACTGAACAGGCTCGTTGGCAGTGAGGCAATATCTATGATATCTGTAAGACTATCAAACATGTATAAACATACTCTAATGACTAGTTCTCTTCCCGGTAATATTTACATTCTAAACCGACAAGGGTTTCCCCAAATAAATCATTAAAATTACTTTCCCTTGATGCGAACAAAATCGACTAAAGTATGATAGTTCAATTAAAGTTTTTTTTATTATCTTGAACAAACCTAAAATCAGTTTCAAGAAAAGGAAACATATCCATAGCCTAACTTGAGATAAATAAATGATTATGTTTCAAAGGTTTTCTAAGACTCGACTGAAATCTGATTTTTCTCTGAATGACTTTTTTCCTGAAGTTGTTTCCCAGGAACACAATGATGACTCCATTTACCCAATAAAGGCACTTGGTCTATTGTTCTTCCATGCCTTGGAGGGAGACGCGATCCCCAGATGGAGTCTATGTTGCAACATATATATATTTATAAAATTTTGGACTTTAAATAAATTTCATTCTTGGTTAATTAGGAATAAGGTGTGCATGATATACGTCATTGATGAATCCTTCCATCTAATCGAATGACCCTAAATATCTTCAGACTTATAGAGCCGCCAAATGGTTAAAGAGTTAAATCGTGAGAGGCTTCTTTGGAGCTTCGTGCTTATGGCATTTCAACAAGTCATAACTTTAAAAATCCTGAAACCCGAATGTATTCATTATCTCTTTTTCACCAACCTTTGAAAGACATGAGTCATGGTACACATGTACATTTTTAATCTTCCCTAAGTCAACAGGTGGCACATTTCCCTGAGCTTTTCATATAAGGATTCACACAATTCTAATTAACAATTGGCACCCCCTGGCTTCGACACATCATCTAGAATGAAATCATTCTAGACACGTCACTATGAAGAATGTCCTTTTGGAAGTACAATAACGAGCTAAATTGCAAATCCACGAAGCAACAAAATATGGAAATGTTAAATCTTAATTAGTTAAGTTAATCTCAGTTAAAAGAAGGTTAATAAATTCTCACTTCATAGATTCAGATGTTTATCATCCATCACATCTTGAATTCTCTGAAGTCTGAACTTCAGAAACACTTCAAACTTAAACAGGGTTAATTAAAGCTAAAAAATGATTATCCAATAACTAATCATTTCACGGTTTCAGGTTTTAGAGATTCTATCTTGAGCTACTATTAAAAATCCCGAAGTTCGAATACCCACAAACACTAAACGTTAAACACGATTAATTAATGTGTTAAATAAGATTATCTCGAAATTAATCATTTGTGAATTTGTGATTCAGAGATTTTCTAACCTGTTTCAACCAAAATTCTCGATCACGAGCCGTCGATATTAATGGCATTAATCACAAATCTACGGTAATGATTCTAATGTGGATTTCAGATCACTAGCTAGATCTTCTCATTAAGGTAAATGGATTTATCATCAGTAAAGGTATTCTCAAATTAATATGCCTAAGGTGAATAAGAACACTTGATTTTGAATTCCATTTTCAGTCTCGAAGAATAGCAAGTTTTTTCCAACTGAGAAATGCACACATTCTCCTATAATAGGTAACACGGTTCTCATTTCTTCAATATCATGGAACCACGAAAGATGGCTAAAGAAGATGGTGAAAGAACAAATCCAAACACAAATTTTTTGTCAGACACCTCACTGAGAGCCATAGATACTATAAAATCTTGGACTCAGGTGTTCGATATTCTAGAGCACTAGCTAAGAAATTTCCTAGAGGATTCATGTGACGAAGTGACCAAAACTCATGCAACCAATCTCAGGGATATATCTCAGTCATAGCTGCACAAAATAGCAATGTTGTTGAGGCTCATGCCGTATAACAACATGATAGTTTGGGACCTGGAAAACATTGACATTTCAACTAGTAGCATCTGCAATTCACAGAAGGTTTTTGTTGGGTATTTTTGACCAGAGCATATACAAGTAATGTATAAATTGTCCCCCATTTTTAAATACAATTACAATGTTGCATTTATAATGGATTTTGACAAATAAGAATGCACGCAATATGAGAAAAACTACCCTAATTTAATCAAGGACTGGTGGGGACACCCTGAGAAATTTAGAGAAGACATTCATGCTAGAAAGGATGATTTTAGCAGCTAAATTTCTCTGATGGGCTAATTTTCCATGGTTTTTCCCAAAAACCGATTCCCTATTCTAAAAATGATTTGCCCAAATTCTAAAGGATAAAATTATTTTACCTTAAAAATCACCAAACTTTTATACAAACTATATAAAATCCTTAGAAATTTGAATATTTTTAAAAAATACCTCCAAACATTTATAGTTGGTATATGAAGGATTAATAAGATTCGCCAACATTCCTACATTTTAAAATAAATTTTTATCTTTAAAATCATCCCTGCATGTCATATATGCCACAACATCATTAGATGCCCATATGATTTATGTGTCTATGATGTTATGTACACTCTTTGGGGAGAAGAGCTCCACTCACTTCCTGTTGGCATGTGTACCAATTATGCATGAAGTGGTAGAGGGCTTCTCTTTCAACTGGTCCAAGATATTATCAGACAGCCTGGCTAAGGAAATCATAGAGTACCAGTCGATGAAGCCCAAAGGGAAACCTTCTCCTTTCTATATGTCATATTACATCATGGATGCCATTTGTTTTATGACCCCTTTCACTCTGATGAGCTGGAGCTAGACACTTACCATCACCGAGCCTATCCATTTCCATCACTCCAAATTGTGGGAGAACAAAGCCAAAGATTTCTTCTATGAAATATGTCATTATGTAGTGGTGCCAATTCAAGTTGCCCTATACGATTTCCCACCTCCCAGAATTTCAAACAGAATCATGGCCAAACTGGGAAAAATAGAAGACTGGTATATCGAGGAAAAAGTTTCCTACATCAAGGTTTTTGGGTGTTCGATTCCCCCCCATGCACTCCCAAAGTTTTTACCAGATCAACTAGTATGCCGAGAAGTGGCATATCAAACCGTGACAGGGGGAATCAACAAAAAATTGAAAGCGGACCAGAAAAAGGTATGGCCAATCTTCCCTCTTCAAGTTGGTATGTTTTCATTGTTAGATTTCGATCATTCAAAAGTAGAGGCTGCAATTCTAGAAGACGTCAGGTTAGTTGATATTGAGTTTAAGAGGCACAATGCCTAGAATATCGTGGAAACTCACCAGGTTCAATACAATTTAAAGAAGTATGTGCACGATATTTCCCCACGGGATGAAATATTCAAGGGAGCCTTGTCATACAAGTAAGTATTGAGCAGAGTCTAAACTATGTCTCTAGATCAACTAGCTAGTTCCTACAATTTTCAAAAGCACAAAAATAATAGTTTTCCAAAGGTATTATAGGGAGAGCCAATAACACATTCATCTACACAAGAAGCTAAACATCAAGGTTTAGAGTTAGGAATTTCTGACAAGATTATGAGTAAAATCCAAAGAACACCGAAGTCTCAATGCAAAAAGAAGAGACTTCATTATCAAACCCACCCAATACTCAAACAAAATCTCATCTTGAGGCTTTTCTAAACAAGGGATAGGATACATCACCCTCTACACCAGATAAATCGACCACCAACACAGTATATCAATAACCTTCCATAGATATAGGTAACCCCATTATGTCATTAACACCTTTACAGTCAAGTCGAGGAAACCCCAATTCCGAAGTCATATTTATAGAGGATCTTACTTCAATTTCTGGTAAAGAAATGACTCCTTTGGACTTCTTTTTCAGCAAGAAGAGGGGGGACATAGTTAAAATATAAAAACATCAAAATGATGGTGAAACATTCAAAAGGAAAATAATTTTGTATGATGGACATGGCCTAGATGATACCAAATTCTCTAGAGAAATGGCAGGCTTGTTAGGTGCCTTCTCCATGACCAATCAGTTTTTAGTAGAAAATCTAGCAGAGCATCTAAAGTAGAGAAATTTGTTGGTAGGGCAGTTGCAAGACTAGATAATGAATATGGAACACAATGTGAGAAATAAGATGAACAAGGAATTTGAACAAGTTAGAGCCTATGACAAACATTAGATCCAACAACTGAAAACTAACCTTGATGAGATCTATCAAAATTCATAGGAAAATAGAGGATTGGTCACTCAACACGAAGAATTAATCAAGCAATTACAAGCCAAGATAGACTTGACTAAAGGTACAATATTATAGATGGCATCTTTCTAGGCTCAAGCACTGGAAGTACATGAAAATCTAGAATCACCCCAACAAGATCTCTTTGCAAAAGTGGAAGCCATTCAAAAATGCTATCGGGTGGTAGAACTTTCCCTAAGTAAAATTTAAATTAAAGAAAGAGAAGATCATTCAGCTCAGGATAAGTTTTAGCAGGCTATCTTACTAGTACCAAAAGATGATGTATCAGAAGATCCTCGACTATCTCTATATGAGAAAACCATAGGCAACACAATTTTGAAGGCTTGGGAATCATATATTTCTTAAAGCAAAAGATTGGCCAGAGAGGTACACGAAGCTTGTCTAGAAGAAATATCTTCACTAGACAAAGGGATACCTGATTTTGAAGGAAATAGTATCTCCGAAGCCCTAGGGAAAATTGACATAGCAAAGAACCAATGTAATTCTAGGGCAAGCAAAGAAGAGGCCATGATGATCATCCAGCAAATGAACCAAAATTATCTTATCGAAATAAAAAAATGGATAGTAAACCCAAGCTTGTAGTTACAGGTCATATATTTGGGAGCAAAGAAGATACAGGAAAGGTTGCCATAGGTAGAAAAGAATCTATACATTTTTGAAGAAAATGAAGCAACTGAACCTTCTAATTTGGTGGTACAGTTAGTGAGTAGATGCATCCAGTGTGTTGAATATGGGAAAGCAAGCACATCTGGAAACACATAAGACAACATGTACATACTACTCATACAAGTCACGATCATATGCAAACTATCTCTAGGTTAAGGGATGAGAAGAAGAAACGTCTCTGCCAGCAGATGAAGAGACAAAGGAGAAGGCTAATGGAACTTTTCAGTTTTACATATTCTAATATTTACTATTTTTAAATTATTAGAAGTCCAACCGTTTGGAGTTGAGACCATTTTGTATAAATACATAAATTGAAGACTTATTAGAGGTTTTTTATTGCCGATTGTAATAGAGCAAAATCTCCTTTTAGAGTATTAATACAAATACAGACAGAGATTCCAAGTTTTGTTCAAATATGGGTTATTTGTTTCTTTTGTTTTCCATATCTCAACATTTCCTTAAGAATTTCCTTGATAAATGTTTGATTTCAATTTAGTACAACTACTATTGTAATCTTATTGTATCAATAATTTATTAAGTAAGTAGCTTTTCCTCTACATTTACTATGAGTAAATCAAGACCTACTTGTTGTATAGATTCCTGCATTTTGTACTTTATTCAAGGTTGCACTATCTATTTTCTTCTACTACAACAAGGTAGGACTCTTGAGTAATTGGCGTCGTGCTTTGTTTTATAGTTTTGTATCCTTCTGTTACATCATTCAATATTTCGATTTTGACTCAAACACAAAATACAGCCTATGTGTTGTCAAATTTTTAATTTCATTAAGGAATTTATCTCATATAACTAAGGTAGAAAAAGCACCATACAAACACACTCTATTAAAAACTTTCATGATGCCTGAAATTATTATTTGAGCCTTAAGTTTAATCTTAGGACTAACATAGGGAAAAGGAGCTCCCAACCCACCAAACAAGGGACAAAGAAAATATGGCCGCTCTCATGACAACTAGTCCAAGAAACAACCCAATAAGGACACGAGAAAGTCATTGGTATCTGAGATGAAAGATTCCAAGTCAGAGGTACATTCTAACTCTAAATCATATCCAGAAAGTGGGAAGTGGATCATCAATGTTGAAACAAGTTCCACTGTTGTTACCACCAAATTCCAGCCAAGCGAACCAGAAAAAGGAGAGGAAGGGGAACACCTCTTTCACTCAGATATGTGGATAAAGGGGACTATGTTGCATTTCATTATCGATAGTGGTAGTCAGATGAACCTAATTTCAGCATAGGTCATCAAGTGGCTGCACCTATTGATCACACCACACCCGCATCCCTACACAATCGACTGGACTTGATAAGGATGAGATCCCAGTGTCAACCAAACATTTTTTTTACCCTACAACATCAAGCCCTTCAAATACGAGGTATTGTTTGATATTTCTCCCCTTGAATTTTGTGATTTTCTTTTAAGCTAGCTATATTTGTGGAAGTGACATGCTATGTATGATTCTATACCTCATAGTATTATTATTACTTTTGGTATACAATTGTACAAGATACTAGAGGTAGCATCGCCTACCGTTATTTCTTTAATCTTTGTTAAGCAATGTAGTGAGGTCATTTCATAGACTAGGAAGTTCATCATATTTTGTATCCATGTTCATAGTAATAAGAAGGTCATTGCCACATCTGTGACCTCTACACAAAGCCTCTCTTTGTAGTAGAATCAATTGGATGAGATTGTGGAAGAGTACAAAGACATATTCTCCTCACCCACCAGGGTACCAATGCACTACCAAGCCAATCATCCAATTGATCTAATGCTCAGTGCATTGATGCCTACTGGACCAGTCTATCATCGCTCATTGATGGAAAATGATGAAATCAAGCACTAGATATAAGAGTTTCTTCAAAAGAGGCACATTTGACCCAAATCCTCCCCTTTTTGAAGCTTGATTGTGCTGGTGCAAAACAAAGACAGGACGTGGTGGCTCGACACTGATTACAAAGCATTAAACAAAATCACAGTCAGGAACAAGTACCCAATTCCCTAAATTGATGACGTTCTTGACCAACTCAAGGGGGAAAAATTATTTATCAAGATTGACCTATAGCCTGGTTACCACCAGGTTCCCATCGAACCAAATGTTGTATGGAATACAACTTTCAAATCTAAACAAGGTCTCTTCGAATGGTTGGCCATGCCCTTTGTCTTAACAAATGCACCAACAACTTTCATGAGATTGATGGATGATTTATTGAGACCCTTAATCAACTCTTTTGTGGTGGTATATATGGATGACATCTTCATATTCAATAGAACTTGGGAGGAGCACATGCAACATATTCAACAAGTTTTGAGCACTCTACGACAACACAAGCTATATGCCAAATTCGAAAAATGCTCCTTTGGCATGAACAAGGTCCAATACTTAGGCTACACTGTTGATGAGCATGGGTTACATGTGGATCCAGATAATATCTAAGTCATCTATGACTGGCCAACCCCGACCACACTAACTGAGCTTTGGAGCTTCTTGGGATTTTCCAACTTCTACCGAAGGTTCATGTTGGGATTCTCCCATATTGCATGGGCCCTCAGCCAAGTAACCAAGGGAGGTTGAAAGGAAAATTTTGCATGGGAGAAGGCACAACAACAAGAATTTGATGATGTGAAGCATCGCTTATGCTCATCTCCAGTACTCTCCTTACCTTATTTGCAACATCCATTCGAGATTGAGACTAATGCCTCTGACTATGTTGTAGGCATAGTTCACACTCAGCATGGTCACCCAGTAGCATACCCTTGGGTCCCATTGATGTTGCACTAACTCTTGCAACCAAACTAGAAGAATCTTCCAATTTTCAATGTGAGGCCAAAAAATCCACCAGATTCATTGAGAGAATTCAACAAATCCTCCAATAGGTCCATGAGATTTTTCAAAAATCCAATGATAAGTAAAAGAAACACCATGATCAACACCGGTTACCACACTATTTTTAGGTGGGAGACAAAGCATGGTTACATTTGCAGAAAGAGTTCCTTATAGGGCCCCATCGAAAGCTCTGCCCACTTCGCTATGGTCCTTATACTATCACCAAGTTTGTGGGTATCAATGCTTTTGAGATCAACACTACACCCTTCCTTGGCTTGCACCTAGTGTTCAATTTGGATCTCCTTTGGCCATATTTTCCACCATTATTGGACACCTCATAGATTGCAGAACAATTGAAACCAATAGAGATCAACCCTGAATGCATGGAACATGCATCCACTGATCAGATAGTGGACACAAAGTTCAAGGGAACTCACCAACAAAGGATCTGACTTTATTAGGTTGTCAAGGAAGGGAAGCTCCTACACTAAAGAAAGTGGCTCACCCAGGGCCAAATTCAACATAATTTTTCTCACCTTATGGGGGTACTCAATGCAATGGAGACCATTACTTCCTAAGGGGGGAGGAATGATCCAGGTGGATATTGGTGGCCACACACCTATTCCAACTAGATCCTCTTGACATTTTTTAGTTCAACACATTCTTCTATAATTATTTTTAATTGTTGGTTATACACTTTCGAGGCTATCTGAAGCCTTACACAGATTCGAGGTGGTGATTGGTGTCCTCCCACCTAATCCAACTAGTTTATTTTTGAAATTTGTATGTTAGTACATATTTATGTACTCCAGGGCCATTTTGGGTCCCTAAATAGTATTTTTTGTCATGCCACAGTCAAACTATAGACATATTCAAATTTTGATGATATAATGTGTATTTCTCGAAAAGAACTTTCTGAAGGGATATCATGCACTTAAAATGGAGGTCGTATGCAAATGTTACAACCCTGGGAGGTTGAGGTACCAACTTACCAATTAGGGCCCACATGAATTTTGGCGTTTCAGCTCCCGGGGTTAGGTTTTTGGATGTCTAGGGTTTTGGAATTCATGAGTAATGTTAAAAAGTCCTATGGAGCCTCATTGTAATCATTCTTCTCAAACAAACATGCATATCATCCACATCTCTTCTTAGAGATAACTACCACCATTCGAGAAAGTTGTTTCGATTCTATAGTTTTAAAGTTTCAACCTATTTTATCTATTCAATAGAATTTATTTTTCTCTGGATATCTATTTTTGTTCTCTGTATCTATGTGTTATGGTATTCAATATGTTATTCATTTCTTTCTGGTCATAAATATGGATCACCGTGACTTGAGGTCGGTTGTGGCAATCAATGACTCGGTTGGTACTTCTTGTTTTATAATTGATGTTGAGGTGGAACTGCTACAAATATTTGGAACACTTATGATGGTATTCATTCTACGATTTTCCTTTTGTCTGCATTGACTTATGATTAGTTTGGATGGTTGTCTCCTTCTCGAGAATGTAATGTCTCCACTAGAGGCAGGCTTTCACAATGGAGTACATTTATTTGTAAGTAGGGTGTTACACCTCAAAATTAATCACTTCGATAGTGTCGCAAGTTTTGTCATTACAGGTGTTGTAAGTGTCACATCTTGTCCGCAAATGTCACATATTAAATACAAGTGTTGCAAGTGTCACAAATAGTATACTTCCATCTTTCCTATGTCGTTCCTCTAATGAAATCATAAAGACACTTAATACACCTCAAAGGTTAGTTTGGAAGAAGATAAATCACTTGATAGAAGGTACAATCCTTTTACCATTGGAAAAACCACTCAAAAACTGAATTTTGGAGAGGAGTGCTCCCCTACCCACTGTCAAGGAGTGCTAACGCTCCCTGATCCTCTTTAGGGGAGTGCTTAAGCACCCTGTGCACCCTTTTGGGGGAGTGCTACCCTTTTTTTAGAAACTTCTGGGTTTGTTGAGGCAAATAAGGGAAGAATCCCTCAATTCCTAAAGGTGGTTAGATTCAAATAGATGGTCAAGGCATGATCTTAGGGGATATCCTCAACTGAAGGAGAGGAATCCTCAACTTATCCCAAAGATATCTCAAATGGTTGGACCTCTCCAAGGTTATATAAGGAGGCCTTCTCATGGTGAAAGACACAATGGAGATTGAGAATTACATCAAACTTATGATCTCATGAGTGAGATGTCATCAAAGAAATCAATGGAGATTATTTAAGCAAAGGGGTTGGACAAGGAGAACTGGAAGAGGCTGTTGCACCTTCATTCAAAGGATTGTAAGTATCTTTACTTGTTGTCATTAATAATCAATGCTTGGCCTGTTTCTTTCAAACTTATGCTTGTTCTGTATGATTTTGTCTGCAGTAGATGGATCTATTTTTGAGATCATCTCAGTAGAGTAGTAAGTGTTTTGTACCTTTTTTTTCCCTACAGGATCTATCAGGGAGCTCAAGATCAAAGCTCACCCAGGACTTTGCAAGGACAAACATCGCTAATAAGGTACATATATTTCTCCTTCTCTTTCATTCATTAGCTTAATTAGAACTAAAAGGAATTCAGTGTCCATTTTAAGCAATTTTCTATCTTGGTCTTAAGAGTCTAGAGGCCAAGAGGGAATCCACTTGTCTGCAGGGGGATTCACCTTCAACATAGGGTACTTACGAGAAATTTTTGATAGTTTCTCACTATGATAGGCCACGAGGTGGCCATTCTACGTGAATATTGCACCCACAACATAGTCTAAAACATTTGTCTTGATATCAAAGCGATGTTACATATCAGGTAATGAAAGCACTAGGGAGGAGCACAAGCATTTCTTCAGATCGTCAGACTCTTTCTATTGTGACATGCCACACACAATTTTTTCCTTACCACCTGTTAATGCTCTGTAAATTCCCAGAGGTTGTTAGGAAATAAGAAATCCATGAGAGGTAACTTTATCCAACCACTTTGAAATTGGAATCTATCCCTACCATCTTCAGAGAGGGATCTCTCTGTATGATTTACATATGTTTTGAACTTAAGATATTAGGCTAGTTAAATAAATAAGATTGAAAATGTTTGTTGTTTTTGTTGAGTTGGCAGAAGGGGATTTACGCATCCATTGGGATATGGGGTCTATGTTAAGAAGATAAAAATTTAAACCAGAAACAAAAGATTCTTTTCACAAGGAAGGATAATGCATTCGTTGGATTCTTTTAGCAGTAAAATGATGAATAGAAAAAAAGATGAGAATATCAATTAAAGTAAAGAAGCATTTAAAAATTTCTTCACTGTAATATCAGAAGATAAACATTAAAATCTTTCAAAGTCTAAAACAGGGTATACAACAATAAATCCTGCAACATATGTTACTTTAAAAAGATTAAGAAAGAAAACAATATGACAACTGAGCAATAATAGCATTCAACATAGAAAAGAAAACATCACCAATGAATAACATGTGAGAATCCCGTGAAAACGTCTCTTTGTATTAATGGAAGATCTCTTGATAAAAATTACAGTCTTGTAGCTTGTAGGGCATAAAGATCAACCCTCAGTACTTCAAAGTTTGAAGTATTTATAATCAAAATTACATACGACCATGTCATTAAAGATCAAGATGTGGAAAATCTAAATTTAGCTAACTAACTTAACAAGATACAAAAATTTAGGAAACTACTTGATGACGTGTTGAAACTTCATGCTGATTTCTGGGGTGAACCATTGGTGAGGTCTCTGCACGACCTCATCTGACTGGATAGCTGACTAGGCTTGGAAACCTCATCGACTACTTGATCAGATTGCAAATCTCTTCCCATCGAAGGTGACTTGGAACACTGACTTTGAGTAATCTTCGGTATACTTCATCCATCTCTATGTACTTGGTGAAAGTTGGCTTGATGATGAATATGTACTGGATCTCATGCTGTATACTGATGTCGAACTGTAAAGCATCTAGGAATTCCTTTCTCGTGATACTGCCTTGTATTCCTGAGAATTTTTGTGCTATCCTTAGCCACAGTGTCTAGTTTCTTTTTGTAATCAAAAAGTGTCATTAACTTGTGATTTATAACTCTTGTACCAAGAAGGCCTTCCTTTTGTAGAGCTTCGATCTTGTTGAAAAATCTTTGTACTCCTGCATACATGGTTTGGACCTTTTCCTCCAGCTATAGCATCCATCCTCTCTTGGTCAGGACCCTCTTGACCTCGAGGATGGTCTCTTTCCTATATTCAATCTTCAACTCCTCTATCTCCTCTTTGGTTTTAGAATTTAGAAATTTGATGATCTTAGTAGCTTCTGTGGGCATCTCTCCCACTTATGCTCTTATCTTCTCAATAGCCTGTTGACCTCTTTGTACCAGCTCATTTTGCTAAAAAATTATTTGTATCATTCACCATATTTCATTCATGGACTTGGTGATGTCCATCCAAACACTTTGTTTAACCTCAGCCAATGTTTTTCCTTCCACTGTTTACTTCTGAAGCTATTGCAATTCCTGTTTGAGCTGGTCTGAGGTTTGTTTTTCCTTGGAGAAGCTAGTTTGGTAAGAAGACTTGAGTTCCTGAAGGTTCTCAATCTGCTTTTTGAGTCTGCTAATCTATGTCTCTTGCAAATTCATTTCTTCCATGGATTTAGCTAGTTCAACAGTCTTCTCCAGGGCTATCAGTGGAGTTGCTAAGGGAATTTCTGCAACAGATGTTGTGCTCACTCCTATGAGTGGAAATGCGCTCAGTGGAATGAAATCCATGGTCTTTGACTTCTCCTTCTCTTTTACTAGTTTTTCTAATTCTGCTTCCATTTCCTTGAACTGTGCATTCTGCTCCATGATGAGCTTAAGTATCTCATCCTTCTCCCCTTCTGTCTCCACTATTTCCTTTTCCTATGAATATTTTGTTCAAGGAAGTTTCAATTGTTTCCTCAGAGATGCTATATTGGCATTTTTATTTTCGAGCATCTCCTCGACTTCTTTCACGTTCGAGGGATCATATCCGATCTTGAGCACCAGTTCCTCCAATGTCTTAATCCTGTTATCCTTGGAAAAGGATGATATTTTTTCTAACTTCAGCTACGTCTGGACATTATTCAGAGATACTTGTAACTTGGAGGTAGTGGTGGAAGCATGTGCCAATGTGGAGAAAACAATTTCTCTAGTTTTCCTATGCAGATCCATCTGATCAGTTGGATGCACATCTTTATTCTGAAATTCAAATGTTGCCATTTTGTAATAGGTGATTACATTTGGGTCTGGCACCTATGCTTGAAGAAACACCATGTGCATTCTACCCTTCTCAGTGTCAAATGAAGACAATAGTCGGTGCTTTGCAGTGGATGTTTTCTTCCAGAACTAAGCATACATGCTGCTAGTCAACATCTGATTTTTCCTTTTGATCAGATCATACTTCTCAAAAATACTCAATTTCAGTCCTGTTTTGCTTGGTTGGTGGAGTATCTGTAGGCTTCTTAGGAAACACTATGGTCATGATTTGTCTATTTCTTGTACTAAGGAACAACCAATCAACCTCCATAGTTGCAGTGGATTGAATTCCCTTTTCACCAACCGTGTCAGATGCCTGACTAGTTTTTGGCCTCTTGGTATGTAGTTGGAATTCTTCGGATGATACTTCAGTGACAGAAGGTGAAGCATCCTTCCTAGGCCTTTTCTCCTTGGGAGCCTATGGCGTAGTTTTCTGTGAGATAGTGACCAAAGGGTCTGGCTGTTCCATCTCAACCAGAGTGTTTGGCTCCCATTCAGTCTGGTTGGAGAACTTTTCTATCTCAGGCCTGGACGTGTGGACGTATGGGATGTTCTTACTCTTAACTCTCATCTATGGAATTATTCCATAGGAGTCATAGTGCCATATGAAGCTAGCAATAAACTTCATTTCTTTAAGCAATATGTCTGCTTCCTCCCCGATGCCTCGGCTATTATAGATGAAAGACCCAATCTGCCCTTTGATTCTGAGGTGCTGCTTATTCTTCAGAGACACAAAATATATGTCATCTAAATTGATCTTTTGTCTTATGTATTCTAGGGAAAATATCCTTATGGACAAATATTTTGGCAACTTGTATGGTGCCAATTCACACCCATACACTCTAATCTTTGTGTGGTCCTGGTACAGGTAACAGTCTCCCTTCTTTGCAAGATCCAAGAGGTGTAGGATCCTCTAAATTTCCTCATTTATTCTCGGCTCAGGTCTGCCACTGATCATGCTCACAACAGGATGGTAGAACTACTCGATAAATTGTTTGAAACTGAATTCAGTAGAGTTGTGTCTGAGTAGCGAAGTCCACACTATCACTCCCTGTGGCCTCCCATCCTTGTCCATCTTCTGCATCAAAAAAGAGAATTTGTCTACTTGAAAGAATAGGAACATGTAATCCAGTATTGAGGAATACTAGAACATGCCTTCCATGGAAAAATTTGAGAATTTCTCATGCATGTTGTCCTCCAGAAAGGTGTTGTAGTCGAACTACATGGTGGGTTTCTCATTTGTGGAGAAGATAGACAAAAAACCCAATATGGGTTCATCCACCAACTGATCTGAAAAATACCTAAGGTGGGCACAGAGCGAGGAAATGACTTGATTTCCCTTCACTGAGAATAGGGATGAAGGATACGGGGATTTGTAGTGGGGAGCTGAGCAAACTGTGGGAGAAAATATTGAAGATCTAAGCTCTTTGGGGGAAAGATAGTTTTTGATACAGTTCTGTGATAATTTCAAGATTGAATGGTGAAACGAATTTGGCCCTGGGTATCTGCATCATCTGGTCAATGGTTTCAGGTGTAATGAGCAAAATAATTTCTCCTGATGAAGAAACTACAACTCTCTGGTCGGGGACGTAGTGAGCCTAGAATTTGAGGGCGAATTAAGGGAAATGGTGAACCTGGGGGAAAAGATACAGGGGAAGGTTTGATTCCTAGAGCCCAATCTCATCGCTTTGGTCAAGGAAAACCTCTTTGAGCCATGACTGCAAGTCTGCGAAGTCAAAATCACATCTGGTGTATGCAATTAAATGGTCTTTGTCGACTAGAGGGATCTTGTTAAGGTCGACAAGGGACGGGAGGAAAGGATTTTCCTCAGCTTCTATTCTCTTTGATTTTGGCGCCATCACTATAAAAATACCTGCAAATCAAACATTTGTTAGTGGGGATGATGGTGTCTTTGGATAGTTGACTGTAACGAAAAGGAAAACGGGGAAAATATTCTCTAGTGTGGTGATAGGGTAAATGACGAGGGAATGAAGAGTGAAGGTAGTTTTTGAATAAATGGATACCCCTTGGGTGTGGGATACAGGTCAGCAGGTTAATAGATAGGTTAGCCAATAATAAATGGCCAATGGGTCATTTAGAGTGTGAGATGGTAGGAAACAATGACTGAAGAATATGGTTGGGCGATGTGGCGGGAG
>JZKD02S1631146.1:20075-32532 GCA_000966675.3 Picea glauca | reverse complement strand
GGGGGGTCCGAAAAGACTTGTTGGTTGTTGATCTGAGCGCCTTCTTTCCAGCCATTCATCGGTGTGTGGTCTTTATTCAATGAGTGCACACTCATATTTGCTTGGAAGCTTAGGATAAATGCATTTTGTGGGTCTGCTTAAGATTTCCCTTTCTTTATCACCAAGGGGTTAGACATCAAACCTTTTAAACCTCAAAGATATGGTTCAACATTGATCATCATGATTTTTTTATTGAGATAAAGAAAACTACCTTATGCTCTAACCTAATTACCTATGACAATTAGCCCAGATTAAACTGTTGGGCTAAGAAATTACTCTATCCTGGGGTTATCTAACCAAGATTAGGCAGTTTGGTCAAAATTATTCACTAACTAACCTAGATCACTTGGCTTAGGTTAAACAGTTTAGGCAAGCGTATTCACTACTCCTATCAACATAAATTTAAAAGAACTTGGCCATGCTTGAATGATATGGACCAAATCATTGTTATTGCATGGGGCTTCTATTGAATTTCTTTTATGCCCTCCTTTATTCTTTTTCTTCTTCTTTTTTCTTTCTTTTTTCTTTTCTTTCTTTTTCTTTTTCCTTTTTCTTTTCTTTTCTCAAATTATTTGTAGAATGGACAATCATTTGACAAACAAAAACACTTAAAGAGATAACATTTCAGTCACCAGTTGATCCTATAAATTATAGGGTTATACAAACAGCTCCACCTGGGGGTGGTACTCTCCTTGTGAAGTGCCAAGAATCCCGATTCCTAATGTTCTACTAAACTTTCTCCATAGTTGACTTTGTTGCTTGATTGGTTTTATTTTTGAAAACTGGAAAACAATGTTTAGTGGCTTAGAGCCTTCTGTGGAGGCTTCAACCATCTGATTAGATTTATTTCAATCGAAAACTTGTAAACAAAATGAAAATTGTTTGTACAATGGAAAAGTGTGACTGCAGGTCCCTATTGAGGAGGTGAATAGTGCTTCAGTATTCTGCCATTTACAGGTCCTCCTGGCAGATTTGTCCCATCACTGTTGTTGAGAAAGAAGGCATTATTTCCTCTAAATGCCTGAATCATGTAAGGTCCCTTCCATAGACTGTCGAATTTTCCATGCTTCCCTTTATCCTCATTTCGGGCATCCCATCTTAGTACTAAGTCACCTAGCTCAAAGTCATCTTCTTTAGTTCTTTTGTCAAAAATATTCTTAATGCTTTCTTGGACAACCTGAGTTTTGTTGTATACTTCTTCTCTAGATTGTTGCAAGTGGATTATTTGGTTTATCCTTCTTTGGGAGTCGTTCAGCTCATCTTGCATCTCTTGCAGCAATTTCATGACAGGAACTCCTAAGGAAGTGGGAAAAACTGCTTCAGTGCCATAGACCAGATGATATGGTGACATACCAATTGACCTCTTGGTGGTCATTCTATTGGCCCATAGTGTGAAAAGAAACTTGTTATGGCATGAATTTTTGTTTTCTTGTAAATTCTTCTTAATAATGTTCACCAAGGTCTTATTGGATGACTCTGCCAGCCCATTTCCCTAAGGGTAATAAGCTGTGGAATGAACCAAACCAATATGATACTGGTTGCAAAATTCTATGAGCTTTTTAGATCAGAAAGCAATTGCATTGTCAGTTATAATCTTTCTAGGACATCCAAAACGAGACAAGATATTATTTTAAAGAAATTTAATAATGACAAAATCATTAGCTTGCCTTCTTGGTACAACTTCGATCCATTTTGTGAAATATTCTATGGCAATAAAGAACCCACCTGTGTTGGCCCGAAAAGATAGGATGTATTTCTCCGATAAAGTCTAATCCCCATTGCTAGAAAGGAGCTTCAACAGAGATTGGTTTCAGGGGTAGAGGAAGAAGCTTCTTTTTGCCCTAAAAAACCTAACATTTATGACATTAAGTCACTTTCTGATGCACATCAATAAATAACATAGGCCAATAGAACCCAGCTCTGAGAATTTCATTAGCTATGGTCTTCCAGCTTAGATGACCGCCACAATCTCCTACATGAAAATCCTGCAATACTCTGCCAGCTTCATCTTTTAACAGACAATTCAACAAAATACCTCCAGGATCCTTCCAATATAGATTACCTTCTAGAATGAAAAATTTTAATGCTTTCAATTTCAAAAATCTATCTTTAGTTTTGGTCAGACCAAGGGGAGATTGTAAGTTATGCAAAAAAAATATCAGGTCTGCGTACCATGGAGAGTTCAGAAATACCTCTTTCACACTTAGTGTCGCTTGCTTTCCATGTTCATCTACTGCAGCTAAGAAATTAATATCAAGAGCATGGAAATTGGATTCAACCATTAACTTTGCTAGACCTTGACCTTTAATCAGTTTAGTAGGATTAATCTCTATGTCATACTCCAGAATGATAGCAATCCATTTTCCTCTCCTGCCATCTGGATTGTCCTGAGTTAAAATGTCTTTTACTACTGTGTTTGGAACATATGCGATGGTGTGGGAATGGAGAATATATACTCTAAAATCCTTTATGGCCTTTACCAGGGAAAAAGCTTGTTTCTCCATTATTTTATAATTCAAAGAAGCATCTCTTAATGCCTTACTGAAAAAGGCTATAGGCTATTCATACCCTTCGTTGTTTTTTTGTAGTAATACTGCTGCAATGGTATGTTCAGAAGCGAAAGAAAAAAGGTAAAAATCTTTGGTGAAATCAAGAATGATCAAGACCGGAGCCTATGTGAGTGCATGTTTGACTTGTTCAAAAGACTTCTTAGATTCAGTGTCCCATTTTATTTTTGTGTCCTTTTTAACATGTTTGTGATGTTCCTGAGAAGCTCAACTAGGTTATGTATGAATCTTCTCAGAAAATTTATTTTTCCAATGAAAGACTGTAACTCCTTGATATTCCTTGGATGTTCTAATTTCTGAATGGCTTCTATTCTGTTGGTATCTATCTTAATTCCGTCCTTAGAGATTATGTGACCTAACAGTTTACCTTCCTCTAATCCGAAAAGGCTTTTCTTAGGATTCAGAGAAATCCCAAATTTCCTGCATTTCTCAAATACTCGTCTGAGATGTCTTAAGTTCTCATCATCGGATTGGGAATAGATAGTTACGTCGTCTAGATAAATGACAATAAATTTACCAAGTTCTTCCACAAAAGCGATGTCCATCACCCTTTGGAAAGTGGCCCTAGAGTTCATCAACCCAAAAGGCATTTTCACATACATGAAGGTGCCACAAGGTGTTGTGAAGGTTGTTTTCTCTTGGTCATCTGGGTGAACGAGAACCTGGTTATAGCTTGAGAAACCATCTAGTAAGGAGATTCAGCTGGATCCAACTACCTTTTGTAAGATGTGTTCCATTTTCAGCAATGGGTAGTTGTCCTTTAGAGAAACTTTGTTCAGGTTTCAAAAATCAATGGAAAGCCTGATTTCCCCATACTTCTTTCGGTTTGGGACCAGATTTGAAACCCATTTGGAAAATTGTAAGGGGACTGTGATTTTAACATCATACATATTTTTTATTTCTTTTTCTATCAGGGGAAGTAACTTGGGATTGATTCTCCTGAGATTTTGTCTGAAAGGTTTTTGATCTTCTTTTATCAAGATCCTATGTTGTATGATGCTTGTGTCATAAGATTTTAAATCTTCATAACCCCAAGCAAAAACATCTGCATATTCCTTGAAAAGTTAAATGTATTTGAGTTTCTTCTCAGGAGGTAAGGATTTAGAATGTTTTACTATCCTGGGTTTCTCTTATGTCCCTATGTTAACGTCTTCAACCTCTTTACCACTGGCTTCAATTTTTGGTTTTGTAGCTACACCATTAAAATCAAAAAGGTCTTCTAAAGGAACCAAACCCCTAGGTAAAACATTACTCTTTAAATGCAAAACATCAAACTCTATCTCGTCTTCACCTAAATTTATTTACATTTTCATCCTCATTTTCTAAGTCTATGTTTGTACCTTCGAAATCATTTATGCATTGAAGGAAATCTTCAATTTGATCATTGTTCCCGAATACCTGCCAGTATTGGATGTTGTTCAGGACAGTTGGTCTACACTTCACCTCCACCGTGTATGGGTGAGTGGAACGGAAAGGTATATTTCATGTAGCTGCTAACGTAGCTAACCCATCTGCTAAAATATTTTGTCCCCTAGGCATCACCTGCAAATCAACTTCAGTGAAAAATTTAAGGGCATCCAAAACAACATTCCTATAAGCTCTAAGACAGGGATGTTTTGTTTCATACTCACCTTTGATTTGTTTTATAACTAATTCATAATTTCCTCTTACCATGATTTGTTTGGCACCAACTTTCTTTAGAAGTTTCAGACTGAGCATCAAAGCTTCGTACTCGATAATGTTGTTAGTGCATTGAAAATTTGATTTGTAAGAATGGTTTTCCAAATACCTGGCTTTGTTATTGTGCAACCAAACTCCTGCTCCAACTCCTTCTTTGCTTATAGCTCCATCAAAGTCCATGCTCCAGAAATCTGCTGGCAATTCTTCGCTTATCACATTTTTCTTTCTTTCTGTCTCACTGATTTCTTGGCCTTCTATTGGATCAAATGTTTCCTCTTCCAGCTGAGCGATTTGTTCTCCCGTATCGCCATCATTATATAGGATAAAGGAATCCAGGTCAGAATGTGCAGAGTACAGAGGATATTTATGTGGTTTTTCTTGGTTGCTAACCATATATTTCATCAACGTCTCTCTGTACAGTCTTCTTTGTTTCCCGAATACTGGGATGGTGGCGTATGACATATCCAACTGCAAAGTACCTTTCAACTTGCCCCCCAAAGACCTAGACAACAACATACCATATTTCGGGGGAATGTCTGTAACCACAATGTCCATAACCATGATTTTTGCCGGAATCTGAACCAGAGTGATACATAATTCCTTGATCAATCCAATACATATGAATTTGTTGGAGTTGAAAGAGTGCAAGTCCTTGTAAGGTCTGGTGACCTCGAGTCCCAGTTTTTCCATCACTACTTTAGGCATCAAGTTGTGGGAATCACCTGAATCTAACATAGAATTATGCAGAATCAAGTCATGTATATTAAGGTTTATGTAAAAAGGAGCGACAACACCGTTGTCAGTCTGACCATCAACTTCAGGTCCAAACAGGAGTTCAAGTTGATCGTCGGTAAGCTTTACAGTGTCTGAATGATTCGTTGATCCAACAATTAAAGCCTTCGTGCCTATATAGGGTTCAATGCTCAACGCTTTGATCACCTGTGATTGATAAGTGTCCTTACTCATCAACTCGGAAAGGGGAATGGGAATTTTCACTTTGGCTAATTCCCCTTTGAGGTTGAAAGGAGTAGGTTCTCTTCTTTGGCTCAACCATTATGATTTGTCCACCATAGTCTTCTGGGCAGAAGTATTTGGTGGGTTGGTTGATGAAACCTCAGTCTGTGTTGATCTTTGTAAAATGGTAAGGTTTGTTTTTGCTAGAGCTTCAACATTACCTCTCTTAGGGATCTTTTTGTTAGAAGGCTCAAGGGGTTTCTTGGTTTCAACCACTTTCCTTGTTTCGGTTACCTTTTTTGGGGAACATTAATCCATTTTCTTACTTCACAAATTGTACTGCCTGTGTACCTCCATAATGGCATTTTCAAAAGCCTGATGTTTAGTAGCTTCAGCTTCTTCTCTCACCTACGTTTAAGAAAGGAGAAAAAGTTTTTTCTCTTCCTGAGTGAGGAAAATAGCTTCATTATCATGAATTCCCATGAGGTTTATGTGTGTGTCCTCCAATTCTTCAATTACCTCTTCTCCTTCATCAACATAATTTTCCTGTAGGGGTGGTCTGACTTGTTGATCAGGACCCCTCTATTCTCTTTGATACCTAGGAGCTCTCTGCCTGATTTGGGGAGGATTTCTTCTGAAGTTAGGATTTCGAATTTGTGGAGTAGGTTGATTTTCTCTAGGAGGATTTCTTTCAGATACAGTGAGTCTCTCCATCATCCTTTCTATTGGTCACTATAATTGCTTGTTTAACTAAACAATCAAGTGCTACATAAATTTTCAACCCAGGGAAGTCTATTTATTTCAAAGGTAATCACGCACTATATATGCTCAATCTCAAAAGCAACCTAGAGTTGTAGTAAAAACATATTAATCACACTTCTCCTTGAACAAACTAAAGTTCTAACTTGAATTATAGGAAAGTAATCTACCTATTGCAGAGTTCAATGTTTAAAGAAATAATTGAACAAAGAATCTTGGATTACATTAAGGAAATAACAACCTAGAAATGAAATATTTCAAGACACTACAAAAGGAAAGGCCAACTATTCTATAACCAGAGAACATGACCCTATTCCCAAAGCAAGAATCTTTAGCACCTATTTCTGATCACCACAATTTTATGAACTCATTGCTAATTGAAATGATTGACACACACTGAAGACTAACTACCTCGTAACAGAGAACAGGACCCTATTCCCCAAGCAGGAATCTTCAGCACCTGTTTCTGATTAGCACACTTTCATAAACTCATTACTAATTGAAATAATTGACATGCATTGAAGGATAACTATCTCTAACAGAGAACAAGACCCTAATCCCCAAGCAGGAATCTTCAGCACCTGTCCCTGATTATCAAGCTTCCATAAATTCACCAAACATGATTGCTAACTAGAATGATTAATAGTTACCCAAGCATGAATCATATGAAAACAATATAACAATCAATAAAGCAGAGTTTCAGCAAGACAAATTTTAGTAAAGTAGTGCCTCAACAAAACAAAGTTTAATCAAGGCATGAACAAAAATAACACTAACACACTATAAAGCTACTGGGTGAATCTTGTGAAGAAGGTGGGCCCTCCCTTCTCACAAGATTCCCCTGAAACGAAAGGAACTAGAGAGAAATGCTCAGAACAGTCTTTTATTCATCTGTTAATTGTAACTTATTACAATCTGAAGTAAAGCACGTCCCTCTCTATAAAATCCTTTATTCGTTAAAATAGAGGCTCCTCTGCAATGATGATTTCCTCTTATTTAAAGAGGAGGATCCCCTCGATACAATTTGATCATCAAATTACATCTGTACATCTGAATCCTATTCTTAGTCAGATCTGATTTCTATACTAGAATAGGGTATCCTAGTCTCCCATAACAGAATGCTATTACAAGTGCTGAGTGGGGTGTTGTTGTTGCAGCTGGAGTAACAGCTTCTTTATTTGTCTTCTTGTTACTCTTGTTGTATGTTGTTTCAGCATCACAAATCGTAGGTTGTTTCAGCCACGGGATTTGCATTCTGACTGTTTCAGTAACTTGGTCTCAAGAAGCAACGATAATGCTAGCTCAGGGTGCAGTTGTTGTGGTCAATGTAATAGATTTGTGTTGATGTTTCAGCATCGTAGACCATGGAGGGTGTGACAGCTTCTTGTTGTTTCGGCATCGTAGACCACGGACTATGTAACAGCTTCTTCTATGTGAGTTGTTGTTTTAGCATCGTTGACCACGGAGAGTGTAGCAGTTGTTGTTTCAGTATCATAGACCACAGAGAGTGTAACAACTTCTTCTGTGTGAGTTCTTGTTTCAGCATCGTAGTCCACAAATTGTTTCAGCCATAGGGTTTGTGTGCTTTAACTGTTTCAACAACATGCCTCAATGTTAATCTACAGTTCAAACTGTTTCATCACTTATACCTTTCTGATCAATGGTTAAGTACGAGAGTAATGTAAAATTATATGCAAAACAGATTAAACAGATAGTAAAGAGAAGAGACGTTGTATACCTTTGGAAAGATAGGGTAAATTGATAATGTGAGTTTAAATGTGAGTGAAACAAGGGTGTAATGGTGGCAAAAAGTGTGGAAAAAAAGGTACATTGTAGGGTCTTAACATCCCCCCCAACTTAAAATGTTGCATGTCCTTAGGCAACTTCACTCTGAATCAGAATCTAAATACCAACTCTGAGCATGCAATTTACTCAAGCAGTAGCTGTGGAAGGTGATATCTGTTGGAGCTTTGAACCCTTGAACGCGTTGTAACCTTTGCCAAGCTGTTGTTTCTTTCTTTTTGGGCAACTTATAATGAATTTTATATTTCTTTGTTGGCATCCATAGGATAGGGAAATGAAAATGATAGCCTATCCAGCTTTCAGCACATTGTTGAACACACTTGATGTAGCTAGGTACCCTGGATATTTCTATCTCAAGATTAGTGGGGCTGAAAGAATTGCGTTCTTGTCTTTTCCCAGTATATTTTTGCCAAAACATGTTATTTTCCTATAGGGAAGCAATCTTTGTGGATTTAATGAAATGTTGACACTCCTGAAACACCGATGTCTGTAATTGTTGAATGTGTTGGGTCATCCTTGGTTTCTTTAAAAACTGATAATAATTTGTAACAAAGGTGGCTGCATTTTGTGGTTCTGGCCTTATCCAAAGAAGGCGGTTATCCTCGTTATGCTTGGTAGCTAGGAAGTCATCCTACCATATAATCTGATTGTTGAGGAAGGAGGTGAGTGCCCGAATCTGGATGTCACTGACAAGAGGGTTAAGGTTAAGCTGTTGATTCTCGGGGATGGCCTTATTATGAAAATATGCCTCGCAGAGGAGGTGTTGATCCATAGCAGAGGCTTCTGCAAAGGTTTTGACAAAATTTACTGGATTTAACACTGCATGGGGTCTACCTTCTGTGATTGATTTGATCTGAAACCATGTAAGTCGTTCCATGAGGAACATAGAGTAATTGCAGGATGGTTTCCTTGCAGCCAATAACTTTTGTGCCAAGTCAAATATCAGGAGCAATCTGCCTTTTAGTTCTTTATTATGTTTCTTAAGGGAATGAGATTCTTGGCATGTTTTCTCCAAAGCTTCCCAATTTGAGTAGATATGATTTATCCAGATTTTTCTGTGTTCCTACAGGATTTTGGCCTGTGTAACAGCAAACTCTTTTTTCCATTTCTCTATTATTTCCTGCTCATCCCATGGCTAAGTTTTTGTTTCAGCATTGCAAGTAGTAGGCAGAGGTAGGGTCTGAATGGCTTGTTCCACAAAGGTGTGGGTATTGATCTGGCTGGGAGGGGAAGATTCATCAATAGGCAATGTTTGTACAACTTTATTAACAAAAGAAGGGGTTTCAGATTCGACATTTGTTGCAGGCCAGGGTTCAATCTTAATTTTGGAAGGTCCTGCTAGTTCTTGTGTAACAACAGGGTGTTCTTCTTTGACTGCAAAAATCGAAGGTGTAGGGGAAGCTCGTGGCATTGGAATTTGAGTTACTTTGTAGCCTTCTTGTTAGTATATGTCCCCACATTGACTGCACATATATTCTCTACATGGATTCTCTGTTGTAGTTCCCTCTGACATGGTCGCTATGCGAGCTAGGGTGTACAAATTAAGTTCCTTCTCATAGGCTTCCTTTGCCGCAGCTAGATCTTGCTTGTAGGATTCCAGTTCAGACTTTAGGAACTCATTTTCTTGTAAGACAGAGGCCATTGTTGGTTTTGGTTGAGGGGTGACTGGTTCTTGTGTAGCAGTCACAGCTGCACTAGATGGTTTTTGTAGAGCAGCTACAAGATCGACAGTTGATTCTTGTGTTTCAGCTTCTTGATGTAAAGAAAGTAATGTTGCAGCACCCTGCGCCTCTGATTCCTATGTCTCAGTATCAATATCAACAGTTGGTTCTTGTGTTTCATCTGTAGTTGGTTCTTGTGTGACAACTATAGTTGGTTCTTGTGTTTCAGCTACTGAATGAGTAGTTGGTTCTTGTGTTTCAGCTACTTGATGAGTAGTTGGTTCTTTTGTTTCAGCTACTAAATGGGTAGCTAGTTCTTGTGTTTCAGCTACTTGATGAGTAGTTGGTTCTTGTGTTTCAGCTACTAAATTTGAAACGGATGATGTCACAACCCACTGGGCCTCTGGTTCTTTTGTTTCAGTGCCTGTGGGTGGAATAGGCAAAGATTTCGGCATTTGGGAGGTTGGAGGTGTATGGGGTATTAGTCAGATGGGTTGGGGGTTTAGGGCAGTGGAAATAGTGGCTGCCCTTGTCCGTTTTCTTTGTAAAAAGGGTGGAAAGAAAGAAATTTGCTTTCATTTATGTGGGGACTTTTCCTCAATGATGGGACAGGGAGA
Organism: Picea glauca; assembly: GCA_000966675.3. Lineage (NCBI taxonomy): Eukaryota > Viridiplantae > Streptophyta > Pinopsida > Pinales > Pinaceae > Picea > Picea glauca. Next base: position 22,452 of record JZKD02S1631146.1, on the reverse strand, counting down.
ATTGTGAGGTTCAGAATCATCACTAAGAATATGAAGGGCAGGAGTGGATGATTCTGGTAAAATGTGGGGCGAGCTTGCTATGGTAGGGGGGTTAACTAGATTGATTGGGTCTGTAGGTGGACTGTTAGGTATTTTTGGAGAATCTGTTGGGTTTTGTGGTTGTTGTTCCGGAAGATTTTCAGGAATTTCAGCATCTTCTTGGGGATCTATGGGTGGGTTGTTTAGTGGAGGGTTTTGTTGGGAAAAACCCTTTTGGATAAGAAGTTGAATGATATGGTGATGGGTGAGTGAATGGGTGGGATTCTTAGCCTTTTTACAGTAGTGCGACATATTTTTAAGACAACCGAGTAGATAATAAGGAATGTTTACCAATCTAGCATGCCATAAATGAGAGAACAGGACAAAATCATGCTGGTAGACTACTTGGTATCGACCTTCGCATGTAAGGTAGTGTTTGATGAATTTTTCAACTTCCGGCCATGGAGGCGGCAATGAGCTGAGGAGGACACCCCGGCCTTTAGGTTCAGTTTGTTCCCCTGGCAAGAGGAAATCTTGTTGGGCATTCAGGATAATATGTTTGTGGTTGAACAAGCGAATTCCATTGGTAGGGAGACCTGAAACCTACGCTATATCCTCTTATGTAATTGAAATCCAAACCCTTTGAACAATGGAATGATCTTCCTGGAGATTTCGAGCAAATTGTAGAACCTGTTGTTGATCAAACCCCTGGAGTCTCTGAAAATAATCGAGCCATCCTGCCTGCAGAAAAATTTGATAGGCTTCTGGATACAGTTCTAACAAGGTTTTCATGGTGGGTTCATACCATATAACAGGGCCTCCCATAGCTAAAAGCTCAGTAAAATACATCGTCAAAGAGTCGAGTAACAACTTCTATGCAGAGTGAGTTTTTCAGGTGAAGGCATGCAATTGGTGGTGAAACAAACGAAATGATGGTAAAAAGGAATGACGATGGTTGATATGTGTGAAATGATGGTATAAAAGTTTGATATTTCCTCCCCCTCCTTCAAGTACGGATAATAATGATTTTACATGAGTGGTAATAATGAGTTGGAATATTCTCATTAACTATAGCTTAATTGTATTTACATAAAATTTACATACCTTGCCTTTACCTTTTGATTCGTACTTCAAACAAAATATAATGCCTATCCATAATAGTTCTGCAATGGCCGTGGCGGAGACTTTTGATTTGTTGTATCAAGGATTTTTTGACTGGAAGGACAAAATGTAGTATGAGAGCGCAAAAGCTTATTGACAGAAAATGCCGAGAAGTTGGTGTTTCAGCCGTAGGAAGAAAAGAGAAATGTTTGTTGAAGAGTGATGTTGCAGAATATTACTGAGGAAGTGGTGTTTCAGCCATAAAAAGAATAGAGAAATGTTTTTTGAAGAGTGATGTTGCAGGATATTGCTGAGGAAGTGGTGTTTCAGCCATAGAAAGAAGGGCGAAACAATTGTTGAACGGTGTTGTTTTGTCAATGGGAAAATGTGAATAATTGTTGAACAATAGTGTTTCGGCAATGGAAAAATGTGAATAATTGCAGAACCGTGGTGTTTCAGCAATGGGAAAATGACGAAAGGTTGCTGACAATAGTGTTTCAGCAATGGGGAAAATGGTGAAAGTTTGTCGAACAGTGGTGTTTCAGTAATGGGGAAAATGGTGAAAAGTTGTTGACAGTGGTGTTTCAGCAATGGGGAAAATGGTGAAAGGTTGCCGAACAGTGGTGTTTCAGTAATGGGGAAAATGGCGAAGAGTTGTTGACAATGGTGTTTCAACAATGGGGATAATGGAGAAATGTTGCTGACAGTGGTGTTTCGGCAATGGGGAATCTTTGCTCTTCTTGAAGTAAGATCGTCCTTCCTTAGTAGGCCTTTTCTTTGATCGAGAATCTGCAAAAATCAATTGTAACATGGTATTTCTTGACAGGGATTATTAGTAAACGAAATCTAATCTAATACTAAAGAAATTAAATTAAAAGAATTAATTGCAATGAGGGGTAGGATCCCCCTCTAAAAAGAGGTAATGAGAGTCTGCCACACATGTGGCCTTAAAATATTCTTTGGAAATAGGGCGCTGGTACAGATGGAGCCGATGACCATTTACAAGTAACAGTGTTTTAGAGTCATCGATTGTGAGGAGCCTTACTGTTCCATTGGGGAAAATAGTTTCTACTTCGTAGGGTCCAAGCCATCTTGTATGTAGTTTCCCTTGAAATTCTTTAAACTGAGCGTCGTACAGTAGGTCCCAATTACCTTTTTGGAATTGCTTATGCTTGATAGTTTTGTCATGCCATTTTGATCTTTGTTGTTGAATCATAGTTTTCTGATGAATGGCATCTAGTCTTTTTTCATCCAATTC
>JZKD02S1631146.1:4130-14257 GCA_000966675.3 Picea glauca | reverse complement strand
GTTGTATACCTTTGGAAAGATAGGGTAAAGTGATAATGTGAGTTTAAATGTGAGTGAAGCAAGGGTGTAATGGTGGAAAAAAGTGTGGGCAAAAAGGTACATTGTAGGGTCCTAACACTTTCCATTGCTCTATCTAAGGAATCCAACTTGGCATCAGAAGAAGATGTAGAAGGTTCTTTAATCGTGACTCTCCTTTCGGTCCTCTGCCATGCCCTTTTAGCCAATAGGTTGGCCTCCACACTTATTGCACTTTTCTACATGTCTTCCAGGGCGGTGGAGTTTCTTTCCCTTAATTGATATGACATATCAGCGTCGAAACCATCAGGGAATTTTATCAGTGCTAAACCTTGTGGGGGTTTAATATTGGCTAGAATTGCATTGTACAGATTATTGAAGCGGGTGTAGTAATCTCGAACTGTCTCACCTTGATTCCTTCTAATGTTTTCGTATTCTGACAAGATTTGGAGAGGATTTTTCTTTACCTCCCATCTATCTAGAAAAATTCTTTGAAACGCTGTAAGGTCGAGTACTGAGGCGACACATAAACCTTTGTACCATTTCTTAATGTCACTGGTCAAACTCTGCGCAAAAAATCTCATTTGAACATCAGCTTCATCTACTTCCTGCAGATCAAAATAGTCATTCATTTTATCCACGTGTTGTTGTGCGCTCAAGGGCCCTGTTCCATCGAACTTTGAAAGTCTCATTTGATAATCCTGGGGCATAGCATGTAGAGGTGCAGCCAACACCAAGGGAGCATATCTAGCTGCCATGATAGGTGGAGGAGGTAGGACAATGCCATAGATGATAGGTGGGGTGGTGACAGAAGACAAGGATGAAGAGGGGATGACTGGCACGGAGTGAGCGGTTTGAGGTTTTGTAGTGGGAGATAGTATTTCAGGGGTCCGAGGTTGCAGGGTCTTTGGGTCTAAAATGATTTCAGTCACAAAGCTGTCAGATTTTGTTCTAAACAGGATTTGTTCAAAAATGGTGTCAAAGTTGAGATCTTGAAGGGTAACAAGTTCCTCTGGAAGAGAAGGGGACCTCTGAAGGGGACTATGACTTCCTAAAATTTCTATGATGGTCTTCTTTATGGATTATCAGTTTCTATTGCAGGTTTTGGGTCTGGATGGGATTGAGTATAAGTTACTTTAGGAGCCAGATTTCTTTTTTAATTTTTACCTGTATATTTTTAGTTTTATGAGTCCTAAAATTAATAATTACAATCTTTAACAACCTCTAAACATTATTTCTTTTTCAGATTTATAATTTGTTTAGAAACAAAGCTTTCTTCTAAGGAAAAGAAAATGTGGGGTTGAAAAGTACATTTGTTCTCTAGTGGAGTCGCCACTATGCTAACGCTCTGTAAATTACCAGAGGTTGTTAGGAAAGAAGAAATCTACGAGAGGTAACTTTATGAAAACTGAGCAAGAAGAACATTCAACATAGAAAAGAAAACATCACCAATGAATAACACGCGAGAATCCTGTGAAAACATCTCTTTGTATTAATGGAATATCTCTTGATAAAAATTACAGTCTTGTAGCTTGCAGGGCGTAAAGATCAACCATCAGTACTTCAAAGTTTGAAGTATTTATAATCAAAATTACATACGACCCTGTCATTAAAGATCGGGACGTGGAAAATCTAAATTTATCTAACTAACTTAACAAGATACAAAAATTTAGGAAACTGCTTGATGACGTGTTGAAACTTCATGCTTATTTTTGGGGTGAACCATTGGTGAGGTCTCTTCACGACCTCGTTTGACTGGATAGCTGACTAGGCTTGGACACCTCATTGACTACTCGATCAGATTGAAAATCTCTTCCCATTGAAGGTGATTGGGAATGTTGACTTTGAGTAATCTTTAGTATACTTCATCCATCTCTGTGTACTTGGCGAAAGTTGGCTTGATGATGAATATGTACCGGATCTCATGCTGTATACTGATGTCCAATTGTAAAGAATCTAGGAATGTCTTTCTCGTGATACTGTCTTGTATTCTTGAGAATTTTGAGCTATCCTTAGCCACAGTGGCTAGTTTCTTTTTGTAATCGGCAAGAGTCATTAACTTGTCATTTATAACTCTCATAACAGGAAGGCCTTTCTTCTGTAGAGCTTCAATCTTGCTGAAAAATATTTGTACTCATGTGTCCATGGTCTGGACCTTTTCCTCCAGCTGTAGCATCAGTCCTCTCTTGGTCAGGACCCTCTTGACCTCAAGGATGGTCTCTGTCCTATCTTCAATCTTCAACTCCTCTATCTCCTCTTTGGTTTTGGAATTTAGAAATTTGATGATCTTAGTAGCTTCTATGGGCATCTCTCCCAGTTATGCTCTTATCTTCTCGATAGCCTGTTGATTTCTTTGCACCAACTCCTGTTGCTCGAACATGATTTGTATCATCGGTCATATTTCATTCATGGACTTGGTGATGTCCATCCAGACACTTTCTTTGACCTTAGCCAGTGTCTTGCTTGCCACTGTTTGCTTCTGAAGCTATTGCAATTCCTGTTTGAGCTAGTTTGAGGTTTGTTTTTCCTTGGAGAAGCTAGTTTTGTAAGAAGACTTGAGTTCCTAAAGGTTTTCAATATCCTTTTTTAGTCTGCTAATCTATGTCTCTTGCAAATTCATTTCTTCCATGGATTTAGCTAGTTCAACAGTCTTCTCTAGGGCTGTCAGTGGAGTTTCCGAGGGAATTTCTGCAACAGACAATGTGCTCACTCATGCGAGTGGAACTGCACTCAGTGGAATGGCCTCCATGGGCTTTGACTACTCCTTCTCTTTTATTAGTTTTTCCAATTCCGCTTCCATTTCCTTCAACTATGCATTCTACTCCATGATGAGCTTGAGCATCTCATCCTTCTCCCCTTCTTTCTCTGCTATTTCCTTTGCATGTGAATCTTCTGTTGGAGGCAGTTTCAATTGTTTCCTCGGAGATGCTATATCAACATTCTTCTTTTTGAGCATCTCCTTGACTGTTGTCACATTTGAGGGATCATATTTGATCTTGAGGACTAGTTCTTCCAACGTCTTAATCCTGTTATCCTTGGCAAAGGATGATATTTTTTCCAACTTCAGCTACGTCTGGACATTATTCAGAGATACTTGTAACTTGGAGGTAGTAGTGGAATCATGTGCCAATGTGGAGAAAATGATTTATCCAATTTTCCTATGCAGATCCATTTGATCAGCTGGATGCACATCTTTAGTCTGAAATTCAAATGTTTCCCTTTTGTAATCGGTGATTACCTTCGGGTCTGGCACTTTTGCTTGCATAAATTCCATGTGCATTATACCCTTCTCAGTGTTGAATGCAGACAACATTCAGTGTTGTGCAATGGATGTTTTCTTCTAGAACTGAGCATACGTGCTTCTGGTCAGCGTCTAATTTTTCTTTTTGATCATATCATACTTCTAAAAAATACTCAATTTCGGTCCTATTTTGCTCAGCTAGTTGGATGGTGGAGTATCTGTAGGATTCTTGGGAAACACTGTGGTCATAATTTGTTTGCTACTTGTACTAAGGAATGACCGATCAACCTCCATAGTTGCAGTGGATTGAATTCTCTTTTCACCAGCCGTGTTAGACGCCTGACTGGTTTTTGGCCTCTTGGTATGTAGTTGGAATTCTTTGGACGATACTTTAGTGACGGAAGGTGAAGTGTCCTTCCTGGGCCTTTTCTCCTTGGGAGCCTGTGGTGTAGTTGTCTATGAGATAGTGACCAAAGGGTCCGGTTGTTTTGTCTCAACCAGAGTGTTTGGCTTCAATCCAATCTGGTTGGCAAACTTCTCTATCTCAGTCCTAGATGTGTGGATGTATGGGATGTTCTTATTCTTAACTCTCATCTCTGAAATTATTCCGCAGGGGTCATAGTTCCATATGAAGCTAGCAAAAAACTTCATTTCTTTAAGAATATGTCTGCTTCCACCCCGGTGCCTCGGCTATTATAGATGAAAGACCCAATATACCCTTTGATTCTAAGTTGTTGCCTCTTCTTCAGAGACATAAAATGTATGTCATCTGAACTGATTATTTGTCTTCTGTATTCCAAGACAAATATCCTTATGGGAAAATATTTTGGTATCATGCCAATTCGTACCCATACACTCTGATCTCTATGTGGTCCTGGTACAGGTACTAGTATCTCGTCTTTGCAAGATCTAAGAGGTGTAGGATCCTCTGAATTTCCTCGTTTATTCTCGGATCAGGTCGGCCAATGAGCATGATCACCACGGGATGGTAGACTTTCTTGATAAATTGTTTGAAACTGAATTCAGTAGAGTTATGTCTGAGTAGCGAAGTCCACGCTGTCACCGCCTGTGGCCTCCCATCCTTGTCCATCTTCTACATCAAAAAAGAGAATTTTTCTTCTTGAAAGAATAGGAACATGTAAGCCAGTATTAAGGAATACCATAACATGCCTTTCGTGGAAAAATTTGAGAATTGCTCATGCATTTTGTCCTCCAGGAAGGTGTTGTAGTCAAACTGCATGGTGGGTTTCTCATATGTGGAGAAGATGGACAGAAAACCCAATATGGGTTCATCCACCCATTGATCCGAAAAATACCTAAGGAGGGCATAGAGCAATGAAATGACCTAATTTCCCTTCAGTGAGAACAGTGATGAAGGATACAGGGGATTTGTACTAGGGAGCTGAGTGGCCTGTGGGAGAAAAATCTCGAAGATCTAAGCTCTTTGGGGGAAAGATAATTTTTTATACAATTCTGTGATAATTTCAAGATTGAACGGTGAGACAGATTCGGCCCTAGGTATCTGCATCATCTAGTCAATGGTTTCAGGTGTAATGAGGAAACAAATTTCTCCTAATGAAGAAACTATGATTCTCTGGTCGGGGAGGTAGTAAGCCTGGCATTTGAAGGAAAATTTGGGGAAATGGTGAACCTGGGGGAAAAGATACAGGTGAAGGTTTGACTCCCAAAGCCCAATCTCATCGCTCTAGCCAAGGAAAACCTCTTTGAGCCATGACTGTAAGTCTACGAAGTCAAACTCGCATCTGGTGTCTGCAATTAAATGGTCTTTGTCAACCAGAGGGATCCTGTCAAGGTTGACAGGGGGTAGGAAGAAAGGATTTTCCTCAGCTTTTGTTGCCTTTGATTTTGGCTCCATCGCTATAAAAATACCTGCAAATCAAACAGTCGTTAGTGGGGATGATGGTGGCTTTGGATAGTTGACTGTAACAAAAAGGAAAATAGGGAAAATATTCTCTGGTGTGGTGATAGGGTAAATGATGAGGGAATGAAGGGTGAAGGTAGTTTTTGAGCAAACAGATACCCGTTGGGCATGGGATATAGGTCAACAGGTTAACAGATAGGTTAGACAATAATAAATGGCCAACGGGTCATCTAGAGAGTGAGATGGTAGGTGACAATGACTTAAGAATATGGTTGGGCAACGTGGCGAGAGTTGATTGGGGAGTAACCATGGTGAGAGGACTTGTAAAGGGCGAACAATGGGAATGGACTGACAGATAATGAGAAGTGACCTCTAGGGGAAAAATGTGGATAATGACATCATGGGATGATATTTATGTCAGACCTTGGGTGGCGGTGGGAGTCTGACCCAATAGATTCCTGCCACGTAGAGATAAGGGGCACACCAAAAAACAATCCATTCCTGACCCCCCCCCTCTGTTAAAAACAGATCGGTCAGGGGGGTCCGAGAAACACCAAGATTTGTTGATCTATGCACTTTATTTTCAACCATAGATCTATGTGCAATATTTAACCAACATTCCGGACCGCCCCCACCATTAAAACCAGAACGGTCGGGGGTGTCTGGAATTCAATCTCAGTCGTTGATAAACGTGCTCGTGCCTAAACTATTTAGATGTGTGCCTTTGTTATCTACGATTCCGGACCCCCCCCACCATTAAAGGTAGAATGGTTGGGGGGTCCGAAAAGACTTGTCAATCATTGATTTGGGTGCCTTCTTTCCAGTCGTTCATCGGTGCGCGGTCTTTATTCAATGAGCGCACAATTATATTTTCTTGGAAACTTGGGATAAATGCATTTTGTGGGTCTCCCCAAGCTTTCCCTATCTTTATCACCAAGGGGTTAGACATCAAACCTTTTAAACCTCAAAGATATGGTTCAACATTGATCATCATGCTTGTTTTATTGAGATAAAGCAAACTAGCCTATGCTCTACCCTAATTACCTATGATAATTAGCCCAGATTAAATTGTTGGACTAAGAAATTACTCTATCCTAGGGTTATCTGACCAAGATTAGGCAGTTTGGTCAAATTTATTCACTAACTAACCTATATCACTTGGCTTAGATTAAACAGTTTAGCCAAGCTTATTCACTACTCCTATCGACATAAATTTAAAATAACTTGGCCATGCTTGAACGATATGGACCAAATCATTGTTATTGCATGGGGCTTCTGTTGAATTTCTTTTATGCCCTCTTTTATTCTTTTTCTTCTTTTCTTTTCTTTCTTTTTATTTTTCCTTTTTCTTTTCTTTTCTCAAATTATTTGCAGAATGAACAATCATTTGACAAACAAAAACACTTAAATAGATAACATTTCAGTCACCAATTGATCCTTTAAATTATAGGGTTATAACACCACCAACTCCAGTTATTTGGCTGAGGCTCTATGCAATATGAGATAATCCCAACATGAACCTTCGATAGAAATTGGCAAGGCCTAAGAAGCTCTGAAGCTCAATGAGTGTGGTTGGGGTTGGCCATTCACAGTTGACCTGGATCTTGGCTGGATCAACATGCACACCATGCACATCAACAATGTAACTTAGGTATTGTACCCTTTCCATGTCGAAGGAGCATTTTTCCAAGTTGGCATATAGATTTTGTTGTCGTTGAGTGTGTAGAACCTGCTGAATATGTTGCAAGTGTTCTGCCCAAGTCTTGTTGTATATGAGGATGTCATGTAGATACACCACTACAAAAAAATTAGTGAAAGGATGCAATATATTGTCCATCATCCTCATGAAATTTTTTGGGGCATTTTTCAAACCAAAGGGCATGACCAACCATTCAAAAAGACCTTCTTTTGACTTGAAGGAAGTTTTCCATGCATTTGTTGGTTCTATTGGGACTCGATGGTAGGAAAACTTCATATCAATCTTACAAAATTATTTGTCCCCCTTGAGAATATGAAGGAGATCATTGATTTGGGGAATTGGGTACCAGTTATTGACTATGATTTTATTTAAGGCTCGGTAATCAATGCAGATTCACCAAGTCATGTCTTTCTTCTACACCATCATGATTGGGCTTCCACAACATGATGAGTTGGGTCGAATGTGCCCCTTGTGAATAATTTATTGGATCTGACGCTTGATATCCTCATTTTATACTAGAGAGTGGCGATAGACTGACAGATTGGGTAGCGATGTGTTGGGGTCATATTGATGGGATGCTTGAACTGACAATGGAGAGTTACCCTAGTAGGTGATGAGAAGTTGTCTTTGTATTCTTAAACGACCTTAACCACTTGCTTATGTTTCCTGGAGAGGTTGGCCACGAAGGCCATAGATGTGGCTACAACCTTTCTCTCACTCTGAGAGTGAATCATGAAGAAGACAAACTTCTTGGTCTGAGAAATGACCTTCTTGCATTTCTCAGAAGAGATCAAGGAAATAACACTAGGTGGGACTACCCCGAGTATCCTGTACAATTTCATGTTCAAATAAATAATAACATTGTGAGGCCTAGACTCATATACAACATGAAATTTCAACAAATAAGGTTGGCCCAAAAGAATATCAAAAAATTCAAGGGGAGAAACATCACATAATACCTCATCTTTCAATGGCTTGATGTTGTATGACAGGAGACACTTTTGGATGACACAATGATCACTTCCTTGATAGATACATCCAATGGTGTAGGGTTTCCAGTACGATTTTGTTGGCATTGATAGCTTCTTGATGACCTCTGCTGATATGAGGTTCTTCTAGCTATGACTATCAATAATGAAGTGCAGTGGAGTAAATTTTACCCATTTCTATGAATTAAAAAGATGTTGTCCTTCTTCTGGTTCGTCAGGTTCACCAAGATGGATCTTGGTGGTAGCAATGGTGGAACTAGGTTGCACGTCAATGATCTATCTCCCCTTTTCTAGTTCTGACTCAGAGTCAGAACCCACATCTAATTCAAAGGCTTTTACCTCAACCACAAATGACTTCTTTGAGTGGCAATCAACAGTGTTATGCCAGGGGATTTTATGTTAGTCACACCAATTCCCGATATCTTTCTCCATATTCCCATTATCCTTATTTACTTGCATATTGGACTAGTTTTCATGAGTTTTCCCATATTTCTTTTTCCTTTGTTCTTCAGGTTGGGGCTTCCCTTTCTCTGCTTCTGCTGTGAGGGGTTTCCAAACCCAAACTACTGCGTCTTTTGTTTCAGATTCTACTCGATTTTGATGACATATTGATAGGTCGCACCGAAGAATGAGATGTCCAAAAAATACATTTATGTCTAGATGTATCTATTCAGAATGTCGCGTTACTTGAGCACTAGATGTCTCTCATAATATTTGATAGATATCTTGGTTCACAAGGTATGAAAGACATTAGTGAAATCTTGCACTATTTGGTCTCTTTCTTGCTGTAGTGTGGTTCATCTTGTATATAAGTCGTCATAACTTCCAACAGGGTAGTATTGTTCCTTAATAACATCCCTCAAGGAACCCCAAGTGGGTGCAACTACAAATAATGTGTATCCCTCTATTTCCTTTTTCTCATAGAAAGTATCCCACCAATATTTGACATGGGGGATGGCCCTGAGGAGCGAAACTATAATATTTGTCTATCGGAAAAGTTGTGGATAGAAAAATACCATTCTAGAAGGTTTAACCATTTATCTACGACATTGGTATATATTTTACCTTCAAATATCAAAATATAAAAATTGATCTATACCATGAAGTGGGTGGCGCCTCTGCTTGAAGTGGATGTGTCGCTTATTGGTAGTCATTGAATGATTTGTGAAAAATTGTCCGTCATCTCGTTCGTTTGTTGCTCAAAGGCTTCCTCGAGTAACATTTTGAAAGGATCGTTTGTCTCATCGTCTTTATTTTCACCTTCCATGGAAGGTTTCTTGGGTGTTAAAGAACCATTTTCCTCAATAGAAACAAGCTCGAGACCCAACTCTCTATACCCTGACTGCATCGGGGACATGCATTAAAAAATGACAAGGAGCAGAATGCTCGGATACCACTGATCCATATTTATGAGAAGAACGAAATGAACCACATATTTATAATATTAACATAGAGATAGTGAAGAATAACAAATATACAATAAAAATTGGTTTCTATTAAATAAGAAATATGTTGAAAACTGTAAAATGAAGACTGAAAACAAGCTTGCTAGAATGGTGGAAACTTATCTCTGAGAAGAGATGTGACGACTATGCTCATTCACAAGAAGATGAGTAAAATGTGGATATGAATTTATTTTACAATAAACATGAATTCCAAAACTCTAGACATCCAAAAACCTAACCCTAGGAGATGAAGCACCAAAATTCATGTGGGCCCCGTTGGGGTAAGTTAGTACATCAACTTCCCGGGGTCATAAATTTTACATACGATCTCTATTTAGGGAGCATGATAGCTCATTGGAAATATATTGACAAGGAGATTCATTTAGGGGGTTCCATAAAAGCCTTTGAATGTCATTGAGGTGTTTGATCGTGAAAAAGCATCATTTAGGCCCTCAAAATGGCCCCAGTATTTAAGGAACCGAAAAACTGCTAAAATTAGGAAGTTGCCAAAAAAACTATTTTGAGCCATTTGGACAAGGTGGGTGGCCACTGATATTCTCCTGGATCAAGGATAGTTACATTTTTTTAGAATTCATAGCTAAAATATACAGGAAGTCAGTTACTTGTAAAGACAACTAATTTAATTAGCACAAATTTCATTTTTCTGAGTATTTTGCACTGTAATGCCCCTCAGCTGGGCTAGGGGATGTTACAAAGATGACTTCCATGTGGTCCATCAATTATTTGTTAGGATATTTAGACACTTAGGAGTTAGTAAGATCTACTTGGTCTATTGTGTCGTTAGGTAAAAGTGTGTTTTCTAGTGTGTTTCTTTAGTATGCATTAGTATGCATTT
>JZKD02S1631135.1:111660-137094 GCA_000966675.3 Picea glauca | reverse complement strand
AAATATGTCGGCCCGACAAAAATATGTTGGCTCAAACACTACTACTCGTGCAAAGAATATAACATATACCCAACAGGCAGACCACGAAGCAAGAACCAAACATGGAGGAAGCTAAAGTATTCTATAGCAGGGTCAAAACACGTTCTCCAATGCTTCAGCATGATGCTACCACCCAAAAATTCCCAAAAACTGTTCAAAATGACATCAACATCCTTCGGACTTCTGAAGACCAGACCAAACCACCCGCATATGCGGAAGGGTCAACAACTCCGATGAGTATCTAATGAGTGGAACCAAAGTAATCTACATCCACTCATTGAATGATATCTTACTCCTGGTCTTATACGAAAACCTTTCGACCAACGAGCAGAGGGAGATTTTACAGGTCTCTTCCAAGCCCATATCCATGCTTATAACCAAATGACACTTCACCTTCTTCAGTTTCCAGACACGGGCACCTTTCTTATGTTTTGCTTCCTTCACCCGTAGATTACCCCATAGATAACTCGTCGGCTTTGGAGCGTTCAACACCTGATTAAACTCCTCTTGTACGCCTGCCCCCGACTGTGCTAAACCAGTGTTAAGCCCCCTTACAGAAAAGTGCGGCGAAATCGCACTGCCCTGACCAAATAACGAGTTGTTCTTCAATAGCTCTCGGCTAGCAACAGTAGAGCACGACGTATTCACCTCTAGAAAACAAGGAGAAGGAGTGTTTTGTGTAGAATCTACTGAGGGAAAAGAAGGGTCATTAAGAGCGCACCCACCACCTTTTAACTTGCATAGTTCATCCACCGAACTGAAAATACCCTCCCTCTCCCACACCTCCTCATCAGTTGCGCCCATGAGGGCGCTGACCTCATGAGCCATACCGAAAGACCCGCCAACTAACCAAGAGCCTGCCTGCACAAGATACAAGTCAATTCAAAGTTGTAGGGCCATGCCCCGGGATCGCTGTCGACTTAAAGGGCAGTAAAGGCTCATTAAAAAGGAATAGATGTCCCTGAAAAATCTCCCAGTTGTCATTCAGAGATAGATGTAGACTGCCATTTAGCTAGGACATCGCTAACATTAGAGCATCAAAGTGAAACTCTGGCCTCCATCAAAAGTATCCTACCTAGCGCTAACTACTAAAAACCAGCTTCTAAAAATAGTAACCCACCATCAAACCTGCAGAATAAAGCACTCCTCCTCCTTCTAAAAATAGTAACCCGCCAATGCTTCCACTCTTCGCCAAGACAACTCCCGATTAGTTTGTCCAGTTAGCTAGGACATCGCTTACAGTAGAGCATCGTAGTGAAACTCTGGCCTCCGACAAAAATATCCCACCTAACGCTAACTACTAAAAACCAACTTCTAAAAATAGTAACCCGCCATCAAACCTGTAGAAAAAACCCTCCCCGTATAGTGATCTATTTGTATCTTAGAGATTAGTTGTCTTTAGGCAAAGACAGTTGAGAATGGGCCATCGGTGTAAAAATCGCTACCCACTTAACCTCCTCTCAATTCTAACTTATACATTATATTTGCATTGAGAAGCATTATACAGTTAGAATGGGGAGATTCATTTAACCTAACACATTAGAATAACAATAAACAAATAATAATAAAACAAAAATTATGTCGGCTTCATTATTAATATACTTTGAATGAATAATCCGTGTAGATCCATATTAACTCTAGATCTATCAAGCTTAGATAGGGATCAAATCACTGGAGGTGCAAACCTTTTTTAGAGTGCAAAACTTGAGAAAAGGTTAAAGGTTTGCACCTCTAGAGATTTGATCCCTATCTAACCTTGATAGATCTGGAGTTAAGATAAATCTACACTAGTTTAAAAGAAAAATAGCATATCACCCTTAAAAGAATATAATTTTTCCAAATTATACAAATTTGTTATAAATAAAAATAATAAATTCATAAAATTAATTCTATTTTTTGTAATTTTTTAAACACTATTTTTTAATAAAACATATATCTATCTATAATAAATATTTCTACTTTATAAATTATTTTATAGATTTCATTTACAACTAATGCATTATACTGAAAAAATCATTAAATTACACCAATTTCATATATATATTTTTTCAAATTTACAAACCTCTTTAAATTTGCTGTCTTTTCCTTTTAAAATCACCAATTGAAAAGGAAAAGTGAATCCATAACTTAGCTTTGCTAAAATATTCTTTCTGTAAATTAAAATAATTGAATTAAAATAATTCGTCTCATATAAAACTCTACAAAATAATAATAATTAAAAAAAAAAATAGCTTGGAGAATACAGTTACAGTTGTTGTTTGAATGGAAAGAAAACAACAAAAAAAAACCTTTACACATCATTTAAGTGAAAATCCCTCCCACTCGAATGAAGGTCACTGCGACGCTTGCGACGTAACAGATTTGGCTTCATTGGCCTTCCCCACCTCGATGCATTTTGAAACGAGCTCTTGTCGATGAGCCCCGCGACTCCTGAAGCAGTGCCTCTCAGTGGCAACGATTCTTTGTAGAAGAGAAAATAATTCTTCAAATCTGTCACTGTCGGTGTCGACACTTAGGGCTCACTTCCGGTAAAGATGAAGATGATTCCAGAGGGTGCTTACTTGTCACAGTCTCCACGGTCGCGGGATCGATCTCGAAACCCATCAATATAATTCAACCTCCCCGCTCTTGCAAAGCAATCTGCCATCTTTAAATCGTGTTTGACCAACAAAGTAGGACATCCCAAGGAAATGAGCAGGAGTCAGAGGTTTTGAAAATATTAACTGGGACGACGGAGGTGACAAGCTGTAATGGCGTAGTTTATTACAGCTGTGGCGCGTTGCGTGTTGGCGTCAAGGTAAGGTATGAACCGAGAGCAACCCTACCGAAAACAGATAGACTATGTGTAATTAGATGGTTCACCTTATCACCAATTTTATAATAATAATAATAATTTAATTTTAAGATTATACGGTTCTATATATTTTTATAAATAAATATCTTATCATAAAAAAACACATTAAATCTATACCAAATTACACCAATTTTATAATAATAATAATAATTTAATTTTAAGATTATACGGTTCTATATATTCTTATAAATAAATATCTTATCATAAAAAAACACATTAAATCTATACCAAATTACTATTAGATGATCATACATTATTTCACACTAAGAAATGATAACCATGTTTTTTTATAAGCCAACTCATTATTTAAATAAAGCTTACTACGCGTTTTCAGTGGCTCACTGTTTATGCAAAAATGAGGTCTCGAACTTTTTCGTATGGTGTTGATCCGAACCACAAAATATAAATATTACTTTTTCATAAATATATTTCAATAACCCACCAATATAATTTATCATATTCGTACCCATCTCTTTCCTCCCATTTTCTGTTTAAAATACCTTTTTATATAAAATTACATTTCGTCTCATATGTAAACTTAGGTTTATATGTGACCAAATAACAATCTTTACAAAATGCTAATTATATATTTATTTTGTAATTATACATTCGTGAAATTATCTTTTCCTTAAAAATAAATGAGTTTATTTTGATTTTAAATTAAAATTTTGTAAATTTTAAATTAGTTGATCGATTAATAATAATCAACATTAAAATTAGTAATATGAGATAAATATAGAGATGTTATGATGGAGGTTGGGATTTCCATTATGTCCCTTGAATGAAAGTGTTTTTATGGAATTTGTGGGGTCTCAAAGACATTGTCTAACAATTGCATTAAAATGTTTGAATGACTTAGAATTGTGGTATGTTTACATATTGTTTTTCTTAAGATTGCTCTTAGTTTTATTTGGTTAGAATTCACAATCAATGCATGTTGTTAACACTTGTTCTCCTTACTTATATCATAGATTTAAGTACTTTCTTTACTAATAAATTGATATCAATTATGATGCATTTAGATAATGTCAAGCTAAGCATTGTCAATACTAATAAATTGATATCAATTATGATGCATTTAGATAATGTCAAGCTAAGTATTGTCAATATTTATATGTTTCAAATAATGTAGTGGAAAAGACAACCTTTTAGCACTTGATAATGGAGAAGTTTCCATAGGGATCTTGGTTTATTTGTGGGGATTGTAATGTGGTGAGTTCTAGGAAGATAAGGAGACCTTCTCTCCCCACTAATACAATACAAGGTTATAGTGTCCTTATTTGTCTCCTCTTCCATGAAAATTAGAAAATGGGAGGCATGACGGTCCTCTAACATCCTTTTTTACATCCACTTTTGTATCTTTCTACATTCATTTTTGTGTCTCTTTTTAATTTCTAATGTCTCCATTACATTCGCTTTTGCATCATTGTGAATCCATTTTATCATCATTTTTCATCTTTTTTGTCCATTTTTTCACCCGCTAGGCTAGTAAATAATAGGTCATATGTTCAAATCATGATACACTAAAACAATACAAATATGACTCACAACATTGGAAATGCGATGTATGAACTTGGAATGGGCTGCAATACCATCAAATGGGGAACACGACACTAGAAATGAGACACACAAACTTTTTTCCAACAACTTTTGTGTCCCTTTTGAGTATGTTGATGTAAATAAATGTTCAAAGTCAACTTTCACATGGAATTCGTCATATGAAGATGCCTAAATAAAAGTCTCCATCATTAACATGATTATTCCAGTTTAAGGCGCTAACTTATCATTTTTTGTTTATTTGATATTGATGTGTTTTTTTAATAAGGTTTGTTGGGGTGTTTGAGCACATACAAAAATTACCAAATTAAAATAATGTAAATGAAATGTAAGCTCAAGCAATGGAATCAATCAAGCTACTTAGAAACTAAAACACACATTTATATCCTTATCATGTTATAAATTCATTATATTTACACAAACTAATGAATCCAAAGTTATACATTCATGAATCCAATATGTGTTAAGCAAACATATTAGCAAATATGAACTTAATTAATATATATTCACAAGAAAATACTCACATGTTAGCCATGGCGGAAAGTAGAAATCTTTTTACCAATTCTTCACCACAAAATTGTGTTATCGTATTATATTTTCCCAATGGGAGCTTGAAACATGGGATCCTCCTTCCAAGTTCTTCTTACATAAAAAAGTCCCTTCTTATGGCTTCCTTTCATATATGTATATATGAGGGGGAAAAAGGGAGTTGCACTATTGTGACAATTCACATTCCTCCTTAACACTTCAACTTCCTCATGGTTGTTAACATTCTTTTTCAACTTGGAATAGTCTAATTGTAACTTAGAACAAGAGGAAAACCTAATAATATCATGAATAAACTTTATTGTATGGATTTGAAGTTAAAGTCATCATAAGCATGACCAGTTGTAAGCTTGAAAGGAGAAATGCCTCTTTCTTCATTCAAATTTATTCACTTGTCTTTCTAATTGGATCTTAGTACTACCAATGGATCATGCCTAGATATGAAAACTTTCTACAAGGGAAACAACACTATACATATAAGGCCATTAGACCATGTGATATATCCCATGTGATAGTTGATATATTCTTCATTTACAAAATTAGTAGGTATCAATGGAAGTGAAGTTTCTTTCTTGTACATCTTGGACAATTGCTCATACAAACCATGGAAAGGCACAATTTTTTTGAGAGTTGGGCATGTTATCCCTTATCTTAGGGATAACTAAGGATATTATGTCTCTAGTCCCATAGGTCCTAGACATGGAGTATCGAGAGCCATATTGACTTGAGCTTGGCCCTGGAGGGCCTATCCTTCTTCTTCAATGCCTCCATTTTGTCAGCAACAACAACATCCATCCCATCGGCCTGGTTTTGAAGTAGTAGTGGGTCTTGCTCCATGAGATAATGAGTCTGGGTATCATGGTATGTGTCACTCTGATTCTCAAAGCATTTTGATATGTGAATTTAATTCTCTTTTGCTTCATGACGTTTTCTTGGACATTATGCCTTTTGACTTGTCCATACCTGGGGGGGGATGATAGAATGCCCTAGCAAGCTGGTTCCCTTAGGAGTGAGTTTCCACTAGGTGGGTTTATGAAAGGTCATCGTCCATTTCGTCCATACTTATCACTTTTCATCATCTTCCCTCTCATCTATCCCCTACATTGGTTCATGCATTGGGCTTTCCAAGCTAGTAAGGGTTGTACCTTGACTTGTGGGAAGAAGGGGCTAAAGGCTCAGAGGGTAAAAGTAGCTGGCAAAAGTTAAAACCCAAATATCAAACCTTGAGATGCTTTGCCCAAGGATCCTAGAGAAAGCAATAAAAGGCTTCTCAACAAGAAAAGAGGGGATCCATAAAATAAAGATAAAACTCAAGACCTAGTTGGTGGATAAGGGGTCTCATCACGAGCCAACCTATTAGGTCCATGGGCATGTAGCTGTATCAAACTAATATTCATCTGGTCACCACACCAGGGTAGTGGCTCTTGGTGGAATGGCCAAGAGAATGGGGGTCTCATCACGAGCCAACCTTCTCATCTCCATGAAATTCTTGTGGGTAACGTTGTCACCACTGGTCACCACACCAGGGCAGTGTCCCCCAACTATTCTCTTGAAAGAAAAAGCAATAAGATAAAGAATAAAAAGGCATTGAATGGGCTAGGAAACAATTGCATCCATGACAAGGTGCAACTCACCCTCTTCAGAGGAACCCACAGGTAAGACCTAGATTTCCATGTCATCACTGCACCCTTTGCCCAAACATCCCCCACACGATCTCATGCACTTACATGACCTAGAATGGTCTTCACCTAGAAACACCCAACACCTAAGGAGAATTATCCCAATATGACGTCCTGGAACCCTCTCCAAACCTGGCTTGTAGAATAACATAACATCTTTGAGCACTTTTCTAGAAAAAGGGGGGTTTTATGCACATGTTTGGGTAACTTGATTATTAGATGTGATTGACATTGCTATGATCCTTGTGACTTATGAGCCCATGGAGGGCGTACTTCTTGTTGTTGCAGAACCATGCCTGATGGATAGGTACATATGGGGACATTATTAGCTCAGACCTCCATAGGGATAAAATCCCACCAGATGGATGTTGAGACCCCAGCCAGGGGCAGACATATATCGGATGATTGCACCGGAGAAAAATAAGGACGTTCCACTAGAGGCACTTTAGCAGGTCTGGACTGAGGGGGGTCTTGCATTTTCCCCTGAATGTTGGCCTTGGGAGGCCCATGACGTCACCCTTGTGACCCTTGATGTCACCAAGCGTCAGATGGACATGATGGAGGCAGTTGTGTGCCAAGTGGCACATGTGGCATGATTCGTAGGCCTTGGGAGGCCTAACGTTTTTCTCATGGAGGCCAACGTCTCACTTATGAGGCCCAACATGACCCTAGGAGGGCATGATGTCACCGCTTTTTCACATTTTAGGGTTTAATTTGTCAATTTTATGTAAAAAACTGGACTTTTGATGTAAGTGGCCATGCCGACCTTTTTTGACCTAATTTATAATTAAAGGTCATTTGAATTGTATAAATAAGGGAACAATCCCTTGTATTTTTCATCATATTTCACTCACACAAGTGTGAGGTATGAAATTCGGCCTCTTTTAAGGCGTATTGGTTGAAATAAGTGGTGCACAACTCTTGGAGGCAGGGATGATTTTAGGGGCTAAATTTCGCTCATGGGCTAATTTTCCATGTTTTTTCCAAAAATGAGATTCGTTATTTGAAAAATTATTCGCCCAAATTCTATAGGATAAAATTATTTTACTTTAAAAATCGCCAAATTTTTATAAAAACTAAGTAAAATACTTAGAAATTTGAATATTTAAAAAAAAATATCGCCAAACATTTATAGTTGACATATGAAGGATTAGTAATATTCGCCAAGGTTTCTACATTTTAAAATAAATTTCCATCCTTAAAATCATCCCTGCTTGGAGGAAGCTTTATTTGGTGATTTTTGGCATTTTCATGGTAGAAAGTCTTCAACTAGGGCATGTTACTAGATTATTCTTGTTGAATGTAAGTGAAAATATGCCATTCTTATTTATTTGAATGGTTATGGTATCTTTTACTTTTCATTTACTAAGATTATGAAATTGCGAGTGTGAAACCCTAAGAGAATAAGAACATGTTATTGTCCTTCTCTCAATAACTATCCACCTACATGATTTTTCTAAAAGACACCTCCATTGAAGCATGTGATAGATCCCTACCTTTGTAGCACTATAACACCATTGCTTCATTAAGCTTTCATTTATCTCAAGCTTGACCTAAAATAGAAGGAAAACCGCTAGGGCCTAAGGTTACCTACTTCCTAGTAGTCTTTTTACTTCTAGGGTTTTGGACGATTGAGGCCTTGGGTTACCAACACCTCAACCACCCTCCCTCTTGTCTTTAGTTCACTTACTATCATTTGTTTTCCTTCAAAATTGTTGCTGCAAAAGTGACTATATTAACCCTAAAGGCACTAGTTTATACCTTACATTTGATTGATTGATGACAACAAACCTTAAACCTTCTAATTCTAGCTCTTTGCTAACCATTCCTAACCTTAGATTAGACTAACTTACTAACTATCTTGCTGCTGTTACAAATGTAAGATACAACCATATATGACAGCAGTAAAAGCTTCTAAAATCATGTGTTAGAGCTGATTTTACATTCCCTTCTCGGCGTTTGACAAATACTAGCATATTGCCAATTTTAGGTCATCATTTTGGGTCATTATTGAAGCTTGTTTAAGGCATAATTGTGAAGCTATCATTACATATACATTCTTGTTATAAATTTCTTTTGCTTCTTATTTATTATCAACTTATTTCCTTTGTTCAAAGTCCAAGGTTTTATGAAGCACTAATATCAATTAGTACTTGCAAATAGTGTTTTCTTGTTGTCTTGTTCTGGGCAGGTACACTTAAGCAAATCGTTTCTTCATCTGATTAAACCTTTGGGAATTTATGATTAGTGTGACTTGTGAGAGGGGAAGAAATTTTCTTTATACTATTACCTTTGACTTCTCAAACCCCCAGGTCATCGAGGATGTATCCCCTGTTATTTCACCCCTAAAGAGAAAGAGGTGTCTTATTTAGGTGACAGTGATAGGACAACCTCATGTTATGCCAATTTATTGTTCACTTGCCTTTGGTTTTTTGGCAAGTAAAAATTGCATGATAACATTTTGACGCCATTGCCAGGGAACACTGAGTCAATTCTCCTAAAAAACGACACTTCTCAGTAAGCCTTCCCTCAAAATTCTTTACTTTACCAAGCTTACTTGATGACTCCACTGAGGGTGATACCCTCATCCCTTTGACAATATCAAGAAAATTGTCTGGCGATTCCACTGATGACGACCCGTAGCGGACGTCAGTACACACTTTCTTCTCCAGTAGTTCCTATTGACCCTATGACCCCTCCTAGATGGTCTCCCGAGGAACTTTTTGTCCCTTTGGACTTAGCCAACACTCAAGGTGGATTACATGATCTCTCACAAAAAAGGTCGAATACTAGATACCTAAATTCTAGGGCAAAGTGGGATCTTACGGAAACTCACATTGGACCAAATTTTGTGAGGGGTATGATTTTCATCAATTAGGACAAGAACACCCTGACACCTTTATGAGAATTTTCTTGAGCTCACTCACCAGAACTTCCAGAATTAGGATTAATTGTCTCCCGAATGGAAGCATCAAAACTCCTGAAGATTTGAGACAGACTTTCATGAAGAGATGGGGTAAAGAAGAAAGCATGGCCTCCTTTTATTCTCAATACCTTGAAGTTTGTAAACAGACCAATGAATACATTAAGGGATTTAATGATAGGTTCAACACTCTCATTAACAAACTTCCACCAGATTTTCTCCCAAAAGGCACTATCCTCCAACATTACCTAGAATCCCTAGAAGGAACTCTACAATTTTCCCTCAAGGATCGATCACCTACAAGCCTAGAAAGGGCCCAAGACGTTGCTTTCCAAATTGAGGAGAACCTTAGGTTCAACAATTCCATCCATCAAATTAACCTCTTGAACGATAATGACATATGGGAACCAAACGGTGGGAGCATGGTAGAACTAAAGCATAACCTCCCAGAGATCCTAGAGGTAGAATATAGTGATTACCCTAGAAAATGGAGCACAAGTTTCTTAAACATGAAATATGCTTCCTTGTTCTCTCAAATAAATGATCCTCCTGATGATTTGAAACCCATTCAAGATACATTTAGGAACTCTGAAGCTGAAGACATTGAATAATCCCATTCAAAAATCGACGAGGAAGACAATTTTAAAGAGGAGTTCCCTGTTTTCCACCAAGTTAGGAACATGGGAACAAAATATGGAGAACCTGCACCCTTTTACGTTACCCTCCAAATTAATGACGTCCTTCTCCATAATTGTGTGTTTGACCCATATACCCCTAGAAACATTATGACCGAAAGGGTTACGCACCAGCTAGGCCTAAGTATATCACAACCAAACATGCAAGGTGGTTTTACACGAGGCATTATTAAGGGCCTGAGTGTTGCCTTCCATGTTTTCCTAGATGCCCCTTTCACTATTGATGTGCTAGTGATAGACACTTTAAGAAACTAGGGAATTCTACTTCGTAGGGGCCTGATAGAAAACTTGACCAAAACTTTCCAAGACCAAGGGTATGAAGCTATCATACCTCATCCCAAAGGAGGATTCTTTACCCTTCAAAAAAAACCCATCACAGGTTACCTTGTTGAAACACCTGAGGAACCTGATAATCAGCTCCTTTATGTAAACAATGGGATTGAAAATTGGTTTGTCCAAGGAGAAAATTTAGAGGATTAGTTTACCCAAACACCTGGGGGATTATGGACTTTGGAATTTGATGGAGCTCATTCAAGTTCTGGTTCGGGAGCAGGTATTCTCCTGACATCCCCATCTAAGGAAACTTTCTATTACTCCTATAGACTTGAATATCACTGTACAAACAATGTTGTTGAATACAAAGATTTGATTATAGGCATCAACTTAGCAATCGATAAAGGTGTCACACACTTGAAGTTTATAGGAGATTCATGCCTAATAGTATCAACAGTGTTGTTAGATTTTGTTGCCAAGAGTGAAAGATTAAAAAGGTACCGTGACTTCGCAAGATCCATTGTAAAATCCTTTGAGATAGTGTCAATCAAAGGAATTCCCCGAGAATAAAACTATGTGGCAGATGCCTTGGCTGTCTTGGCGTCCACCTTACCACCTTGTGATGGTCTCCTCCAAAACCTGTGCAAAATGGAAGTCTTGTTCATACCATTGATCCTTGATAACTTGGAATATTGGTAGGTCTTTGAAGATGATGACCAAATCCTTAGATTCATGGAAAATAACAAAGAATTCACCGATTCATAAGTAAACTTCCTAGCTGATTCCATGGACCTAGATTTAGTAAACCTACAAAATAAAACTCTGCCAAAGGGTGTGTCTCTTTAGAACACCGTTTTGATAGAAATGATGTTTACAAAGGAAAAAATCCCAAGAAACAAACAGATGAATCCTTAGAATTCAACATCGACACTGATATGGATCCAAGAATGGTCAAAATAGGGAAAGTTACTATTGAAAGGGAGAGAATTGAGATACTAGACCTCATAAAAGAATTCAAGGATACCTTTGCTTGGAATTATGATGAGTTGAACGATTATAGGGGTGATGTCATCCAACATGCTATACCTTTAACAGAAGGAGCCAAACCTTTCCGAAAAAAATTAAGACATATTAACATAGAGTTGGAAAACCAAATACAAAAGGAACTCCAAAATATGGTCGATGCGGGTATCAGAGCTCCCATTAGATATTCATCATGGATGTCAAATTTGGTAGTTGTCTGGAAGAAAAGTGGTGATATTTGCTTGTGTGTATATTTCCGAAACCTTAATCAAATATGTTTGAAATACAAATACCCCCTCCCAAATATGGAACATTTGTTACAAAGGGTTGCAGGGGCAGGCATGATGTCCATGATAGATGGATTTTCTGGATACAACCAAGTGTTACTCAAAAGAGAAGACCAACTTAAAAATAAATTTACCACACCATGGGGAACATTCATGTACTTAAGAATTCCGTTCGACATTATGAATGTGGGTGAAACCTTTCAAAGAGCGATGGAATTTGATTTTAGGGATCTCATTCAGAAAATCATAGAAATTTACCAAGATGATCTCACAGTCGTATCAAAGGAAAGGAGAGACCACATCTCACACCTTAGAATTGTTTTTGAAAGATGTAGAAAGTATGGTATCTCCTTGAATCCTAAGAAGTCTAGTTTTGGGATAGATAAGGGGAAACTATTGGGACGCATAGCCTCAAAAGGGGGAATTTTTATAGACCTGGAAAGGATCCAATCTATCAAGGATGTACACCACCCAACTAAGAAAAAATATCTACAATTTTGTTTTCGGAAAAATAAACTTAATTCGAAGATTTCTCCCAAACTTTGCCGAAAGAATAAAACCCATGAGTGCATGACTACAAAAGGACATGGTATTCAGGTGGGATGATGAGGCCATTAAATCCTTCGAAGACATAAAATATTCCATCTCCCAAGCCCCAGTTCTGGTTAGTCCCGACTATTCATGGGATTTCATAATATTCTCTTTTGCCTCTCAAGACACTATTGCAGGTGTCTTGTTGCAGAAAGACATTGACGACCATGAACACCCCATGTTTTCATGAGTAAATTCCTTAGGGATTCAGAGATGAAATATTCAATTACTGAGAAGCAAGATTACACTTTAGTAAAATCCATTAAGCACTTTAGAAACTACATGGGTTATAATAAGATTAAGGCTTATGTCCCTTACCCAACAGTAAAATATGTCTTATCACAACAAGATTGTATGGGTACTAGAGGTAAGTGGGTTTCCAAGATCTAAGAGTATGATTTAGAAATAAAACCCACCAAGATTGTAAAGGGAAAAGGTCTAGCCCAAATTCTAACTGAAAGCAACCAAAAGGCCATACAAATGGGAGAAAGCGAACAAATAAATGTGGTAGTAAGTGAGTTAGAACATGATGAATGGTATTCTGGTATAATATACTACCTTAAGAATTTATCGTGCCCAGAACATCTAGTAGATTATAAAAGAAGGGACTTGAGACTTAAAGCTATGAAGTGCTATTTGACTGAGAATGGCCTTGGTTGGAAGGACCCGGATGAAGTTCTCTTTAGATGTGTAAACCAAGAAGAAGCTAATGAGTTGTTGAAAGAATTAAAATATGAGCATTGTGGTGGACACTTCGTTGCCCGTACTACTGCACACAAGATCTTAAGAGATGGATATTATTGGCCAACATTGTTCACTAATACTCACTGATATGTCCGATCATGCGGACCTTGCCAATACTTTACTGGTAAACAAGAGCCCCCACCATAACCTTTGAAACCCGTGGTAGTAGAATCTCATTTTCAACAGTGGGGATTCTACTTTATTGGGGAGTTTAAAGACAATTCAAGTAATGGTTACCGATGAATTTTGAAAGACACAAATTATTTTACCAGGTGGGTGGAATCTATTCCCACAAAGAAAGCCACTAAGGAAGTAGTCATGAATTTTTTGTAGGAAAGAATCATAACAAGATTTGGGGTCCCATCCAAGATTACCACTGATAATGAAAAAGCCTTCAACTCTCTTGCATTAGCAATTTTTTTTTTCAAATATGGCATTGTTCTATCTCATTCCTCCAACTATTACCCACAAGGGAACGGGCTGGCAAAGTCAAGCAATAAGAACCTTATGAACATCATCAAGAAGGTTGTGGGAAAGAACAAGAGGTCTTGGGATAACAAAATTAAGTATTCCTTGTGGGCAGATCGAATAACAACAAAAACCTCTACAGGAAAGACCCCATTTGAACAAGAATATGGGTTGGATGCCAAACTTCTCGTGAATCTCCAAATACCTATCCCCCACTTTTCTAAAAAATACACCACTGAGGGAGAAGAAATCCAAGGGAAAATTAACCAGTTAGTAGAATTGGATGAATCTATAAGGGTTTCCCTAAGACAAATGGAAAGGAACTAGGAAAGGGTCAAGAACAACTTTGATCACAAGGCAAAGGAAAGGGATTTCACTGAAGGAGACTTAGTATTGTTATGGGACAAGAGAACAAAGAAACCTGGTATGCAAAAGAAGTTGGATGGACTATGGACATGTCCCTACAAGATCATGAGTCACACATGAACAAACTCGTTCAATTTGGGAACACTGGAAGGAGAGGCTTTGAAGTTACCTGTGAAGTTACCCACCAATAACATGACAGGTAAGTGCAGGTAAGTAGGTAGGCATTTTTCATTCATTGCATATACCATATGCATTTCATGCTATATTAGTTGTATTTCCCTTTGTACATATGATTGCTTACTTGTATTTCATTTTATCATATATGATCCAGGGGTGATATCACCACCCCAAATGATTACTGATCGTTTCTATTGAGATCTAGAAGGTCACAGGTCATACCATAGATGTTGAGGTTCTCATGCACTCTACGGTGAGCACATGTCCCTGAGTAGCTGGCAAAAGTTAAAAGCCAAAGATCAAACTTTGAGATGCTTCGCCCAGGGATCCCTAAGAAAGAAATCAAAGGCTTCTCAATAAGAAAAGAGGGGACCTATAAAATAAAGATAAAACTCAAGACCTAGTTGTTGGATAGGGGGTCTCATCACGAGCCTGCCTATTAGGTCCATGGGCATGTAGTGGCATGACACTACTATTCATCTGGTCACCACACCAGGGTAGTGGCTCTTGGTGGCATAGCCAAGAGAAAGGGGGTCTCATCACGATCCAACCTTCTCATCTCCATGAAATTCTTGTGGGTAATGTTGTCACCACTGGTCACAATGCCAGGGCAGTGTCCCCCAACTATTCTCTTGAAAGAAAAATAAATAAGATAAAAAATAAAAAAACATTGAAACCATAGGTGCAACCCACCCTCTTCATATGAAACCATAGGTAAGACCTACATTTCCATGTCATCACTACACCCCTTTCCCAAACATCCCCCACACCATCTCATGCACTTACATGACCTAGACTAGTCTTCACCTGGAAACACCCCACACTTAAGGAGAATTATCCCAATAGGACATCCTGGAACCCTCTCCAAACCTGGCTTGTATAATAGAATAACGTCTTTGATGACTTGTCTAGGAAAAGGGGGGATTTATGCACATGTTTGGGTAACTTGATTATTATATGTGATTGACATCGCTATGATCCCTGTGACTTATGAACCCATGGAGGGCGTACTTGTTTTTGCTGCAGGACTATTCTTGACGGACATGTACACATGGGGAGATGATTAACGCGGACCTCCATAGGGATAAAATCCCACCAGATGGATGCGAAGACCCCCACCAGGGGCATACATATACTAGATGCTTGCACTGGAGAAAACGAAGGATGTTCCACCAGAGGCACTTTGGCAGGCCTGGACCCAGGGGGGTCTTGCCTTTCCCCCTGAAAATTGGCCTTGGGAGGCCCATGACGTCACCCTTGTGACCCTTGATGTCACCCAACGTCAAATGGACATGATGGAGGCAGTTGTGTGCCAAGTGCCACGTGTGGCATGATCCAGAGGCCTTGGGAGGCCTAACGTTTTTCTCATGGAGGCCAACGTCTCACTTATGAGGTCCAACGTGACCCTAGGAGGGCATGACGTCACCTCTTTTGCACATTTTAGGGTTTAATTTCTCAGTTGTATGTAAAAAAATAGATTTTTGATGTAACTGGCCATGTCAGCCTTTTTTTACCTAATTTGTATTTAAAGGTCATTTGAATTGTATAAATAAGGGAAAAATCCCTTGTATTTTTCATCATCTTTCACTCACACAACTGTGAGGTCTGAAATTCGGCCTCTTTTAAGGCTTATTGGCTGAACTAAGTGGTGCACAACTCTTCGATGAAGCTTTATTTGGTGATTTTTGGCATTTTCATGGTGGAAAGTCTTCAACTAGGGCATGTTACTAGATTATTCTTGGTGAATGTAAGTGAAAATATGCAATTTTTTTTTCTTTGAATGTTTATTGTATCTTTTATTTTGCATTTACTAAGATTATGAAATTTCTAGTGTGAAACCCTCGGAGAATAAGCACATGTTATTTTCCTTCTCTCAATAACTATACACCTTCTTGATTTTGCTAAAATATACCTCCATTGAAGCATGTGCTAGAGCCCTACCTTTGTAGTACTCTAACACCATTTCTTCATTAAGATTTAATTTATCTCAATCTTGACCTAAAGTAGAAGGAAAACTGCTAGGGCCTAGGGTTACCTACTTCCTAGTAGCTGTTTTCCTTCTAGGGTTTTCGATGATTGAGGCCTTGGGTTACCAACACCTCAACCATCCTCCATCTTGTCTTTAGTTCATTTACTATCATTTGTTTTCCTTCAAAATTGCTGCTGCAAAAGTGACTACATTAACCCTAAAGGCACTATTTTATACCTTACATTTGATTGATTGATGAAAATAACCCTTAAACCTTCTACTTCTAGCTGTTTGCTAACCATTCCTAACCTTAGATTATACTAACTTACTAACTATATTGCTGCTGTTACAAAAGTAAGATACAACCATATATGACAGGAGTAAAAGCTTCTAAAAGCAAGTGTTAGAGCTGATTTTACATTCCCTTCTTGGCTTTTGACAAATACTAGCATATTTACAATTTTAGGTCATCATTTTGGGTCATTATTGAAGCTTGTTTAAGGCATAATTGTGAAGCTATCATTATATATACATTTATGTTATAAATTTTTGTTGCTTCACTTTTATTATTAGTTTATTTCCCTTGTTCAAAGTCTAAGGTTTTATGAAGCACTAATATCAATTGGTACTTGCAAATAATGTTTTCTAGTTGTCTTGTTCTGGGCAGATACACTTACGAAAAGCTTTGATTGATCTTATTAAACCTTTGGGACTTTCTGATCAGTGTGACTTGTGAGAGGGTAAGAACTTTTCTTGATTATATTACCTTTTCCTTCTCAAACCCCCAGGTCATCGGGGACGTCTCCCTTGGGTTTTCACCCCTAAAGAGAAAGAGGTGCCTTATTTAGGTGACATTGATAGGACAACCTCATGTTACACCAATTTATTGTTCACTTGACTTTGGATTTTCGACAAGTACAAATTGCTCGATAACATTTTGGCATCGTTGTTGGGGAACACTGAGTCAATTCTCCTAAAAAATGTCACTTTTCGGTAAGCCTTCCCCCAAAAGCCTTTACTTTGCAAAGCTTACCTAGAGA
This sequence comes from Picea glauca, assembly GCA_000966675.3. NCBI lineage: Eukaryota > Viridiplantae > Streptophyta > Pinopsida > Pinales > Pinaceae > Picea > Picea glauca. Next base: position 119,863 of record JZKD02S1631135.1, on the reverse strand, counting down.
CTCCACTGAGGGTGATCTCATGATCCCTTTGATAATCTCAAGAAAATTGTCTGGCGATTCCACTGATGACGACCCATAGAGGATGTCAGTAAACACTTTCTTCTATAGGAGTTCCTATTTCCCTTATGACCCCCCCTAGATGGTCTCCTGAGGAACTTTTTGGCCCTTTGGACTTAGCCAACACTCAAGATGGATTACATGATCTCCCAAAAAAGGTCGAATCCTAGATACCTAAATTCTCAGGAAAAGTGGGATCTTATGGCAACTCACATTCGACCAAATTTTGTGAGGGGTATGATTTTCATCAATCATGACAAGAACACCCTGACACCTTTATGAGAATTATCTTTAGCTCACTCATCGGAAGTGCCATAATCTGGATTAATGGTCTCCCGAATGGAAGCATCAAAACTCCTGAAGATTTGAGACAGACTTTCATGAAGAGATGGGGTAAAGAAGAAAACTTGGCCTCCTTTTATTCTCAATACCTAAGTTTGTAAACATATTAACAAAGACATTAGGGAATTTAATGATAGGTTCAATGCTCTCATTAACAAACTTCCATCAGATTTTCTCTCAAAAGGCGCTATCCTCCAACAATACCTAGAATCCATAGAAGGAACTCTACAATTTTACCTCAAGGATCGATCACCTACAAGCCTGGAAAGGGCCCAAGAGGCTACTTGCCAAATTGAGGAGAACCTTAGGTTCAACAATTCCATCCATCAAATTAACCTCTTGAACGATAATGACATCTGGGAACCAAACAATTGGAGCATGGCAGAACTGAAGCATAACCTCCCAGATATCCTAGAGGTAGAATATAGTGCTTACCCTAGAAAATGGAGCACAGGTTTCTCAAACATGAAATATGCTTCCTTGTTCTCTCAACAAAATGAACCTCTTGAGGATTTGAAACCCATTCAAGATACATTTAGGAACCTTGAAGCTGAAGACATTGAATACTCCCATTCACAAATCGATGAGGAAGACAATTTTGAAGAGGAGTTCCCTGTTGTCCACCAAGTTAGGAACATGGGAACAAAATATGGAGAAGCTGCACCCTTTTATGTTACCCTCCAAATTAATGATTTTCTTCTCCATAATTGTGTGTTTGACCCAGATACCCCTAGAAACATTATGACCGAAAGAGTAATGCACCAACTAGGCCTAAGTATATCAAAACCAAACATGCAAGGTGGTTTTTCATGAGGCATCATTAAGGACCTGAGTGTTTCCTTCCATGCTTGACCAAATTCCCCTTTCACTATTGATGTGTTAGTGATATATACTTTAAGTAGATGGGGAATTCTACTCTGTAGGGACCTGATAGAAAACTTGACTGAAAATTTCAAGACCAAGGGTCCGAAGCTATCATACCTCACCCCGAAGGAGGATTATTTACCCTTAAAAAAGAGCCCATGACAAAATGCCTTGTTGGAACCCATGAGTAACCTAATAATCAAATCCTTTGTGTAAACAATGAGATTGAAAATTGGTTTGTCCAAGGGGAAAATTCAGAGGATGAGTTTACCCAAAAACTTGGGGAAATATGGAATTTGTAATTTGATGGAGCTCATTCGAGTTCTGGTTTGGGAGTAGGTATTGTCCTGACATCTCCATCCAGGGAAACTTTCTATTACTCCTATAGACTTGAATATCACTGTAAAAACAACGTTTCCAAATACGAAGCTTTGATTATAGGCCTCAACTTAGCAATCGACAAAGGTGTCACACACTTGAAGGTTACAGGAGATTCAGATCTAATAGTATCACAAGTGTTATTAGACTTCGATGCCAAGAGTGAAAGATTAAAAAGGTACCGTGACTTCACAAGATCCATTGCAAAATCCTTTGAGATAGTGTCAATCAAAGAAGTTCCCTGAGAAGAAAACTATGTGGCAGATGCCTTGGCTGTCTTGGCATCCACCTTACAACCTTGTGATGGTCCCCTCCAAAACCTATGCAAAATGGAAGTCTTGTTCATACCATCGATCCTTGATAACTTGGAACATTGGAAAGTATTTGAAGATGATGACCAAATCCTTAGATTCATGGAAAATAACAAAGAATTCACCGATTCACAAGTAAAGTTCCTACTTGATTCCCTGGACCTAGATGTAGTAACCCTGTAAAATAACACTCTGCCAAAGGGGTGTGTCCCTTTAGAACACATTTTTGACAGACATGATGTTTACAAAGGAAAAAATCCCAAGAAACAAACATATGAAGCCCTAGAATTCAACATCGGCACTGAGATGGATCCAAGAATGGTCAAAATAGGGAAATATACTACTAAAAGGGAGAGAATTGAGATACTAGACCTCATAAGAGAATTCAAGGATACCTTTGTTTGGAATTATGATGAGCTAAAGGCTTATAGGGGTGATGTCATCCAACATGCTATAGCTTTGATAGAAGGAGCCAAACCTTTCTGAAAAAAGTTAAGACATATTAACCAAAAGTTGGAAAACCAGATACAAAAGGAACTCCAAAAGATGGTCGATGCTGGTATCATAGCTCCCATTAGATATTCATCATGGATGTCAAATTTGGTAGTTGTCCGGAAGAAAAGTGGTGATATTTGATTGTGTGTAGATTTATGAAACCTTAACCAACTATCTTTGAAAGACAACTACCCCCTCCCAAATATGGAACATTTTTTACAAAGGGTTACACGGGCAGGCATGATGTCCATGCTAGATGGATTTTCTGGATACAACCAAGTGTTACTCAAAAGAGAATACCAACTTAAAACGACATTTACCACACCATAGGGAACATTCATGTACTTAAGAATACCTTTCGGCCTTATGAATGCGGGTGCAACCTTTCAAAGAGCGATGGAATTTGCTTTTAGGGATCTCAGTCAGAAAATCATATAATTTTACCAAGATGATCTCACAGTCATATCAAAGGAAAGGAGAGACCACATCTCATACCTCAGAATTGTTTTTGAAAGATGTAGAAAGTATGGTATGTCCTTGAATCCTAAGAAGTTTGTTTTTAGGATCGATAAAGGGAAACTATTGGTACACATATCCTCAAAAGGGGGAATTTCTATAGACCCGGAAAGGATCCAATCTATCAAGGATGTACGCCCCCTAGCTAACAAAAAATCTCTACAATTTTTTTTCGGTAAAATAAACTTCATTCGAAGATTTGTTCGAAACTTTGCCGAAAGAATAAAACCCATGAGTGCATTATTAAAAAAGGACAAGGTATTCAGGTGGGATGATGAGGCCATTAAATTATTTGAAGACATAAAAGATGCCATCTCCTAATTCCCAGTTCTGGTTAGTCCTGACTATTCACGGGATTTCATAATATTCTCATTTTCCTCTCAAGACACTATTGCAGGTACCTTGTTGCATAAAGACATTGAAGACCACGAACACCCCATCGCTTTCATGAATAAAGTACTTAGGGATTCAGAGATGAAATATTCAATTAGTGAGAAGCAGGTTTACGCTTTAGTAAAATCCCTTAAGCACGTTAGAAACTACGTGGGTTATAATAAGATTAATGCTTATGTCCCTTACCCAACAGTAAAAGATGTCTTATCACAACAAGATTGTATGGGTACTAGAGGTAAGTGGGTTTCCAAGATCCAAGAGTATGATTTAAAAATAAAACACACCAAGATTGTAAAGGGACAAGGTCTACCCCAAATGATAACTAAAAGCAACCAAGAGGCCATACAAATGGGAGAAAGCGAACAAATAAGCGTGGTAGTAAGTGAGTTAGAACATGATGAATGGTATTCTGACATAATATAGTACCTTAAGAATTTATCGCTCTTAGACCATCTAGTAGATTATAAAATAAGGTCCCTGAGACTTAAATCTATGAAGTACTGTTTGACTGAGAATGGCCTTGGTTGGAAGGACCAAGATGGAGTTCTCCTTAGGTGTGTAAACCAACAAGAAGCTAATGAGCTGTCGAAAGAATTACACTCCGAGCATTGTGGTGGACACTTTGCTGCCTGTAGTACCACACACAAGATCTTAAGAGTTGGATATTATTGGCCAACATTGTTCGCTGATACTCACCGATATGTCCGATCATGCCAACCTTGCCAATACTTTACTAGAAAACAAAATCTCCTGGCACAACCTTTAAAACCCGCGGTAGTAGAAGCTCCTTTTCAATAGTGGGGATTAGAATTTATTGGGGAGTTTAAAGACAATTCAAGTAATAGTTATCGATGGATTTTGAAAGCCATAGATTATTTTACCAGGTGGGTGGAATTTATTCCCACAAATAAAGCCACAGAGGAAGTATTCATGAATTTTTTGGAGGAAATAATCATAACAAGATTTGGGGTCTCATCCAAGATTACCACCGACAATGCCAAAGCCTTCACCTCTCTTGCATTATCAGAATTTTTTTTCAAATATGGCATTGTTGTATCTCATTCCTCCAACTATTACCCATAAGGGAATGGGTTGGTAGAGTCAAGAAATAATAACATTATGAACATCATCAAGAAGGTTGTGGGAGAGAACAAGAGGTCTTGGGACATCAAAATTAAGTATGCCTTGCGGGAAGATCGAATAACAACAAAAAACTCAACAGGAAAGACCCCGTTTGAACTAGTATATGGGTTAGAAGCCAAACTTCCCATGAATCACCAAATCCCTATCCTCCGCTTTGCTCAACAATACACCACTGAGGGAGAAGCAATCCAAGGGAGAATTAACCAATTAGTAGAATTGGATGAATCTAGAAGGGTTGCCCTAAGCCAAATGGCAAGGAACCAAGAAAGGGTCAAGAACACCTTCGATCACAAGGAAAAGGAAAGGGAATTCACTAAAGGAGACTTAGTATTGTTATGGGACAAGATAAGGGAGAAATCTAGTATGAACAAGAATTTGGATGGAATATGGACAGGTCCCTACAAGATCATGAGTCACGTAGGAATAAACTTGTTCAATTTGGGAACCCTGGAAGGAGAGGCTTTGAAGTTACATGTGAACACTATACATATCAAGTGTTACTACCTGCCAACAACATGACATGTAAGTGTAGGTGAGTAGGTAGGCATTTTTCATTCATTGTATATACCATTTGCATTTCATGCTAGAGTAGTTGTATTTCCATTCATACATATGATTACTTGTATTTCATTTTATCATATATGAGAAAAGGGTGATATCACCACCCCAAATTATTAATGATCATTTATGTTGAGATATAGCAGGTCACAAGTCATACCAGAGATGCTGAGGTTCTCACGCGCTCTACGGTGAGCACATGTCCCCGAGTTGGAGCTAGATGTTATCCCTTATCCTAGGGATAACTAAGGAGATTATGTATCGAGGCCCATAGGTCATAGACATGGAGTATCGAGAGCCATATTGACTTGAGCTTGGCCCTGGAGGTCCCATCCTTCTTCTTCACCGCCTCCATTATGTTAGTAGTAGAAACATCCATCCCATCGACCTAGTTTTGAAGTAGCAGTGGGTCTTTCTCCATGAGGTAATGAGTCCAGGTATCATGGTATGTGTCACTCTGATTCTTAAAACATTTGAATATGTGCATTTAATTATCTTTTTCTTAATGATGTTTGATTAGACATTATGCCTTTTGACTTGTCCATACCTCGGGGGGGATGACATAATTCCCTAGCAAGTTGGTTCCCTTAGGAGTGAGTTGCCACTGGATGGTTTTATGAAAGTTCATCGTCCATTCCTTCCATACTTATCGATTTTCATCATCTTCCCTCTCATCTATCTCCTACATTGGTTCAGGAATTAGGTTTGCCAAGCTAGTAAGGGTTGTAACTTGCCTTGTGGGAAGAAGGGGATAAAGGCCAAGAGGGTAAAAGTAGCTGGAAAAAGTTAAAATCCAAAGATCAAACCTTGAGATGCTTCGCCCAGGGATCCCCGAGAAAGTAATAAAAGGCTTCTCAACAAGAAAAGAGGGGACCCATAAAATAAAGATAAAACTCAAGACCTAGTTGGTGGATAGGGGGTCTCATCACAAGCCAGCCTATTAGGTCCATGGGCATGTAGCGGTATGACACTACTATTCATCTGGTCACCACACCAGGGTAGTAGCTCTTGTTTTCATAGCCAAGAGAAAGGGGTTCTTATCACGAGCCAACATTCTCATATCCGTGAAATTCTTGTGGGTAACATTGTCACCACTGGTCACCATGCTAGGGCAGTGTCCCCTAGCTATTCTATTGAAAGAAAAAGTAATAAGATAAAGAATAAAAAGGAATTGAATGGGCTAGGAAACAATTGCATCCATGCCAAGGTGCATCTCACCCTCTTCAGAGGCACCCACAGGTAAGACCTACATTTCCCTGTCATCACTGCAGCGCTTGCCCAAACATTCCCCACACCATCTCATGCACTTACATGACCTAGATTGGTCGTCACCTGGAAAAACCCCACACCTAAGGAGAATTAGCCCAATAGGACATCCTATAACCCTCTCCAAACCTGGATTGTAGAATATAAAAACATCTTTGAGCACTTGTCTGGGAAAAGGGGGGTTTTATGTACATGTTTGGGTAACTTGATTATTATATGTGATTGGAATTTCTATGTTACCTGTGACTTATGAGCTCAAGGAGGGCGTACTTGTTGTTGCTATAGGACCATGCCCGACGGACATGTACATATGGGGAGATGATTATCTCAGACCTCCATAGGGATAAAATCCCACCAGATGGATGCTGATACCCCATTAAGGGGCAAACATATACCAGATGATTGCATCAGAGAAAAAGAAGGACGTTCCACCAGAGGCACTTTAGCAGGGCTGGACCCATGGGGGTATTGAATTTCCCAATGACCATTGGCCTTGGGAGGCCCATTAAATCACCCTTGTGACCCTTGATGTCACCCAACGTCAGATGGACATGATGGAGGTAGTTGTGTGCCAAATGGCACGTGTGGCATGATCCAGAGGCCTTAGGAGTCCTAACATTTTTCTCATGGAGGCCAACGTCTCACTTATGAGGCCTAATGTGACCCTAGGAGGGCATGACGTCACCTTGTTTGCACATTTTAGGGTTTAAGTTCTCAATTTTATGTCAAAAACTGGATTTTTGATGTAATTGGCCATGTCGGCCTTTTTTGACCTAATTTGTATTTAAAGGTCTTTTGAATTGTATAAATAAGGGAAAAATCCATTGTATTTTTCATCATTTTTCGCTCACACAAGTGTGAGGTCTGAAATTCAACCTCTTTTAAGGCTTATTGGCTGAACTAAGTGGTGCACAACTCTTGGAGGAAGCTTTATTTGGTGATTTTTGGCATTTTGATGGTGGAAAGTCTTCAACTAGGGCATGTTACTATATTATTCTTGTTAAATGTAAGTGAAAATATGCAATTCTTCTTTCTTTGAATGGTTATGGTATCTTTTACTTCGCATTTACTAAGATTATGAAATTGCTAGTGTGAAACCCTAGGAGAATAAGCAGATGTTATTGTCCTTCTCTCAATAGCTATCCACCTAGTTGATTTTGCTGGAAGACAACTCCATTGAAGCATGTGCTAGATCCCTACCTTTGTAGCACTCTAACACCATTGCTTCATTAAGCTTTCATGTATCCCGAGCTCGACCTAAAGAAGAAGGAAAACTACTAGGGCCTAGGGTTACCTACTTCCTAGTAGTCATTTTCCTTCTAGGGTTTTGGATGATTGAGGCCTTGGGTTACCAACACCTCAACCATCCTCCCTCTTATCTTTAGTTCACTTACTATCATTTGTTTTCCTTCAAAATTGTTGCTGCAAAAGTGACTTCATTAACCCTAAAGGCACTAGTTTATACCTTACATTTGATTGACTGATGAAAACAACCCTTAAACCTTCTACTTCTAGCTCTTTTCTAACCATTCCTAACCTTAGATTAGACTAACTTACTAACTATCTTGTTGTTGTTCCCTGTTTTCCACCAAGTTAGGAACATGGGAACAAAATATGGAGAACCTGCGCCCTTTTATGTTACCCTCCAAATTAATGATTTCCTTCTCCATAATTGTGTGTTTGACCCAGATATCCCTAGAAACATTATGACCGAAAGGGTTATGCACCAACTAGGCCTAAGTATATCAAAACCGTTAAGAACCACATATCAATATAGCATAGAAAAACCTCAGAAAAAGTACTCAACACCTTGAAAAAGAGATAATTTTAGATAATAAGCCTCTTTGAGGGGGAAACCTCCTTTTACCCCACTTAAATGT
>JZKD02S1631135.1:68111-106695 GCA_000966675.3 Picea glauca | reverse complement strand
TTCAAGTACAAGATGATTCAAAATGAAAATGTCTCCTTGGTATATATAGGAGACTAGGAGGTATAATTACAACTAATGGCCTAAAGCTGACATAAATAAAATAACATTGCTAATACAATATGCCTCAATTAAGGGGTAATGAGCCAATATTAGGTCTTAACAACAACCAAACACGCAAGGTGGTTTTACACAAGGCATCTTTAAGGACCTGAGTGTTTCCTTCCATGATTTCCCAGATGCCCCTTTCACTATTGATGTGTTAGTGATAGACACTTTAAGAAACTGAGGAATTCTACTCCATAGGGACTTGATAGAAAACTTGACTGAAAATTTCCAAGACTAAGGGTTTGAAGCTATCATACCTCACCCCGAAGGAGGATACTTTACCCTTCACAAAGAACCCATGACATGTTGCCTTGTTGAAACCCATGAGGAACATGATAATCAGCGCCTTTGTGTAAACAATGCATTTGAAAATTGGTTTTTCCAAGGGGAAAATTCAGAGGATGAGTTTACCCAAACACCTGGGGGAATATGGACTTTGGAATTTGATGGAGCTCATTCGAGTTATGGTTCGGGAGCAGGTATTGTCCCGACATCCCCATCCAGGGAAACTTTCTATTACTCCTATAGACCTGATTATCACCGTACAAACAACGTTGCCGAATACAAAGCTTTGATTATAGGCCTCAACTTAGCAATCGACAAAGGTGTCACACACTTGAAGGTTATAGGAGATTCAAACCTAATAGTATCACAAGTTTTCTTAGACTTCACTGCCAAGAGTGAAAGATTAAAAAGGTACCGTGACTTTGCAAGATCCATTGCAAAATCCTTTGATATAGTGTCAATCAAAGCAGTTCCCCGAGAAGAAAACTATGTGGAAGATGCCTTGGTTGTCTCGGTATCCACCTTACAACCTAATGATGGTCCCCTCCAAAACCTGTGCAAAATGGAAGTCTTGTTCAGACCATTGATCCATGATAACTTGGAACATTGGAAGGTCTTTGAGGACGATGACCAAATCCTTAGATTCATGGAAAATAACAGAGAATTCACTGATTCACAAGTAAACTTCCTAGCTGATTCCATGGACCTAGATGTAGTAACCCTGCAAAATAACACTTTGCCAAATGGGTGTGTCCCTTTAGAACACCTTTTTGACAGACATGATGTTTACAAAGGAAACAATCCCAAGAAACAAACATATGAAGCCCTAGAATTCAACATCGGCACTAAGATGGATCCAAGAATGGTCAAAATAGGGAAATGTACTACTGAAAGGGAGATAATTGAGATACTAGACCTCATAAGAGAATTCAACGATACCTTTTCTTGGAATTATGATGAGTTGAAGGCTTATAGGGGTGATGTCGTCCAACATGCTATACATTTGATAGAAAGAGCCAAACCTTTCTGACAAAAGTTAAGACATATTAACCTAAAGTTGGAAAACGAGATACAAAAGGAACTCCAAAAGATGGTTAATACTGGTATCATAGCTCCCATAAGATATTCATCATGGATGTAAAATTTAATAGTTGTTCGGAAGAAAAGTGGTGATATTCGCTTGTGTGTAGATTTCCGAAACCTTAACCAACTATCTTTGAAAGAAAACTACCCCGTCCCAAATATGGAACATTTGTTACAAAGGGTTACAGGGGCAGGCATGATGTCCATGCTAGGTGGATTTTCTGGATACAACCAAGTGTTACTCAAAAGAGAAGACCAACATAAATCAACATTTACCACACCATGGTGAACATTCATGTACTTAAGAATGACTTTCAGCCTTATGACTGCGTGTGCAACATTTCAAAGAAGGATGGATTTTTCTCTTAGGGATCTCATTCAGAAAATAATAGAAATTTACTAAGATGATCTCACAGTCGTATCAAAGGAAAGGAAAGACCACATCTCACACCTAAGAGTTGTTTTTGAAATATGTAGAAAGTACAGTATCTGCTTGAATCCTAAGAAGTATGTTTTCGGGATAGATAAGGGGAAACTATTGGGACACATAGCCTCAGAAGGGGGAATTTCTATAGACCCAGAAAGGATCCAATCTATCAAGGATGTATGCCCCCCAGCTAACAAAAAATCTCTACAATCTTTTTTCAGAAAAATAAACTTCATTCAAAGATTTGTCCAAAACTTTGCCGAAAGAATAAAAGAAATGAGTGAATTACTAAAAAAGGACACGGTATTCAAGTGGGATAATGAGGCCATTAAATACTTCAAAGACATAAAAAATTCCATCTCCCAAGCCCCAGTTCTGGTTAGTCCTGACTATTCATGGGATTTCATAATATTCTCTTTTTTCTCTCAAGACACTATTGCAGGTGTCTTGTTGCAGAAAGACGTTGACGACCATGAACACCCCATCGCTTTAATGAGTAAAGTCCTTAGGGATTCAGAGCTGAACTATTAAATTACTGAAAAGAAAGATTATGCTTTAGTAAACTCCCTTAAACACTTTAGAAACTACGTGGGTTATAATAATATTAAGGCTTATGTTCCTTACCCAGCAGTAAAATATGTATTATCACAACAAGATTGTATGGGTTCTAGAGGTAAGTGGGTTTCCAAGATCCAAGAGTATGATTTAGAAATAAAACCCACCAAGATTGTAAAGGGACAAGGTCTAGCCCAAATGCTAACTGAAAGAAACCAATAGGCCATACAAATGGGGGAAAGAGAACAAATAAACATGGTATTAAGTGAGTTAGAACATGATGAATGGTATTCCGACATAATATACTACCGTAATAATTTATTGTGCCCAGACCATCTAGTAGATTTTAAAAGAAGGGCTTTGAGACTTAAAGCTATGAAGTACTGTTTGAATGAGAATGGCCTTGGTTGGAAGGACCCGGATGGAGTTCTCCTTAGATGTGTAAACCAAGAAGAAGTTAATGAGTTGTTGAAAGAATTACACTCCGAGCATTGTGGTCGATAGTTCGCTGCCCGTACTACCACACACAAGATCTTAAGGGATGAATATTATTGTCCAACATTGTTCGCTGATACTCACCGACATGTCCGATCATGTCAACCTTGCCAATAATTTACTGGTAAACAAAATCTCCCTACACAACCTTTGAAACCTGTGGTAGTAGAAGTTCCTTTTCAACAATGGGGATTAGAATTTATTGGGGAGTTTAAAGACAATTCAAGTAATGGTTACCGATGGATTTTGACAGCCACAGATTATTTTACAGGTGGGTGGAATTTATTCCCACAATGAAAGCCACTGAGGAAGTAGTCATGAATTTTTTGGAGGAAGGAATCATAACTAGATTTGGGGTCCCATTCAAGATTACCACTGACAATGCCAAAGCCTCTAGCTCTCTTGCATTAGCATAATTTTGTTTCAAATATGGAATTGTTCTATCTCATTCCTCCAACTATTACCCACAAGGGAATGTGTTGGCATATTCAAGCAATAAGAACCTTATTAACATCATCAAGAAGGTTGTGGGAGAGAACAAGAGGTCTTAGGACATCAGAATTAAGTATGCCTTGTGGGCAGATCGAGTAACAAGAAAAACCTCAACAGGAAAGACCCCGTTTGAACTAGTATATGGGTTAGAAGCCAAACTTCTCGTGAATATCCAAATCCCTATCCTCCACTTTTCTCAACAATACACCACTGAGGGAGAAGCAATCCAAGGGTGAATTAACCATTTAGTAGAATTGGAGGAATCTAGAAGGGTTGCCCTTAGCCAAATGGCAAGGAACCATAAAATGGTCAAGAACACCTTTGATCACAAGGAAATGGAAAGGGATTTCACTGAAGGAGACTTAGTATTTTTATGGGACAAGAGAAGGGATAAACATTGTATGCACAAGAAGTTGGATGGACTATGGACAGGTCCCTACAGGATCATGAGTCTTGCAGGAACAAACACGTTCAATTTGGGAACCCTGGAAGGAGAGGCTTTGAAGTTACTTGTGAATGCTATACATATCAAGCGTTACTACCCTCCAGCAGCACGACAGGTAAGTGCAGGTAAGTAGGTAGGCATTTTGCATTCATTGTATATACCATCTGCATTTCATGCTACAGTAGTTGTATTTCCATTTGTACATATGATTGCTTACTTGTATTTCATTTTATCATATATGATCTAGGGGTGATATCACCACCCCAAATGATTACTAATCATTTCTGTTTAGATCTAGCAGGTCATAGATCATACCAAAGATGTTGAGGTTCTCATGCACTCTATGGTGAGCACATGTCCCCGATTTGGAGCCAGATGTTATCCCTTATCCTAGGGATAACTAAGGAGATTATGTCTTGAGGCCCACAGGTCCTAAACATGGAGTACCAAGAGACATATTTACTTGAGCTTGGCCCTAGAGGACCCATCATTCTTCTTTAGCGCCTCCATTATGTCAACAACAGGAACATCCATCCCATTGACCTGGTTTTGAAGTGGCAGTGGGTCTTGCTCCATGAGGTAATGAGTCTGGGTATCATGGTATGTGTCACTATGATTCTCAAAGCATTTGAATATGTGCATTTAATTCTCTTTTGCTTCATGATGTTTTCTTGGATATTATGCCTTTTGACTTGTCCATACCTGGGGTGGATGAAAGAATTCCCTAGCAAGTTGGTTCCCTTAAGAGTGAGTTTCCATTGGGTGGGTTTATGAAAGGGCATCGTCCATTCCTTCCAAACTTATCACTTTTCATTATCTTCCCTCTCATCTATCCCCTACATCGGTTCAGGCATTGGGTTTTCCAAGCTAGTAAGGGTTGTACCTTTCCTTGTGGGAAGAAGGGGCCAAAGGCCCAGAGGGTAAAGTAGCTAGCAAAAGTTAAAAGCCAAAGATCAAACCTTGAGATTCTTTTCCCATGGATCCCTGAGAAAGAAATAAAAGGCTTCTCAACAAGAAAAGAGGGGACCCATAAAATAAAGATAAAACTCAAGACCTAGTTGGTGGATAGGGGGTCTCATCACAAGCCAACCTATTAGGTCCATGGGCATGTAGCGGTATGACAATACTATTCATCCGGTCACCACACCAGGGTAGTGGCTCTTGGTGGCATAGCCAATAGAAATGGGGTTTCATCACGAGCCAACCTTCTCATCTCCTTGAAATACTTGTGGGTAATGCTGTCACCACTGGTCACCACACCAGGGTAGTGTCCCCCAGCTATTCTCTTGAAAGAAAAATAAATAAGATAAATAATAAAAAGGCATTGTATGGGATAGGAAACAATTTCATCCATGATAAGGTGCAACTCACCCTCTTTAGAGGCACCCATAGGTAAGACCTACATTTCCCTTTCATCACTGCACCCCTTGCCCAAACATCCCCCACACCATCTCATGCACTTACATGACCTAGACTGGTATTCACCAGGAAACACCCCACACCTAAGGAGAATTAGCCCAATAGGACATCGTGGAACCCTCTCCAAACCTGGCTTGTAGAATAACATAACGTCTTTGAGAACTTGTCTGGGAAAAGGGGGGTTTTATGCACATGTTTGGGTAACTTGATTATTAGATGTGATTGACATTGCTATGATCCCTGTGACTTATGAGCCCATGGAGGGCGTGTTGCTGCAGGCACATGCCCAAAAGACAGGTACATATGGGGAGATGATTAGCTCGGACCTCCATAGGGCTAAAATCCCAAAAGATGGATGTTGAGACCCCAACCAAGGGAGTGCATATACTAGATGCTTACACCTGAGAAAAAGAAGGGCATTCCACCAGAGGCACTTTGGCAGGCATGAACCCAGGGGGGTATTGCCTTTCACCTTGAAATTTGGCCTCGGGAGTCCCATGACGTCACCCTTGTGACCCTTGACGTCACCTAGTGTCAGATGGACATGATGGAGGTAGTTGTGTGCCAAGTGGCACGTGTGGCATGATCCGAAAGACTTGGGAGGCCTAACTTTTTGTTCATGGAGGCCAACGTCTCACTTATGAGGCCTAACGTGACCCTAGGAGGGAATGACATCTCCTCTTTTGCACATTTCAGGGTTTAATTTGTCAATTTATGTAAAAAACTAGATTTTTGATAACTGGCCATGTCAGACTTTTTTGACCTAATTTGTAATTAAAGGTCATTTGAATTGTATAAATAAGGGAAAAATCTCTTGTATTTTTCATAATATTTCACTCACACAAGTGTGAGGTCTGAAATTCAGCCCCTTTTAAGTCATATTGGCTGAACTAAGTGGTGTGAAACTCTTGGAGGAAGCTTTATTTGGTGATTTTAGGAATTTTCATGGTGGAAAGTCTTCAAGTAGGCATGTTACTAGATTATTCTTGGTGAATGTAAGTGAAAATTTGCAATTCTTATTTCTTTGAATGGTTATGGTATATTTTACTTTGCATTTACTAAGATTATGAAATTGCTAGTGTGAAACCTTAGGAGAATAAGCAGATGTTATTGTCCTTCTCTCAATAGCTATCCACCTAGTTGATTTTTCTAGAAGACACATCCATTGAAGCATGTTCTAGAGCCCTATCTTTGTAGCACTCTAACACCATTTCTTCATTAATCTTTCATTTATCTCAAACTTGACCTAAAGAAGAAGAAAAACCACTAGGGCCTAGGGTCACCTACTTCCTAGTAGTCATTTTCCTTCTAGGGTTTTGGATGATTGAGGCCTTGGGTTACCAACACCTCAACCATCCTCCCTCTTGTCTTTAGTTCACTTAATATCATTTGTTTTCCTTAAAAAATGTTGCTGCAAAAGTGATTCCATTAACCCTAAAGGCACTAGTTTATACCTTACATTTGATTGATTGATGAAAACAACTCTTAAACCTTCTACTTCTAGCTCTTTGCTAACCATTCCTAACCTTATATTAGACTAACTTACTAAATATCTTTCTGTTGTTACAAAAGTAAGCTACAACCATATATGACAACAATAAAATCTTCTAAAAGAAAGTGTTAGAGATGATTTTACATTCCCTTCTTGGCTATTGACAAATACTAGCATATTGCCAATTTTAGGTCATCATTTTGGGTCATTATTGAAGCTTGTTTAAGGCATAATTGTGAAGCTATCATTATATATACATTGATGTTATAAATTTCTGTTATTTCATCTTTATTATCAACTTATTTCCCTTGTTCAAAGTCCAAGATTTTATGAAGCACTAATATCAATTAGTACTTGCAAATAGTGTTTTCTTGTTGTCTTGTTCTGGGCAGGTACACTTAAGAAAATATTTGCTTTATCTTATTAAACCTTTGGTAATTTATGATCAGTCTGACTTATGAGAGGGGAAGAAATTTTCTTGAAACTATTACCTTTTCCTTCTCAAACCCCCAGGTCACCAGGGACGTCTCCCCTAGGCTTTCACCCCTAAAGAGAAAGAGGTGTCTTATTTAGGTGACAGTGATAGGACAACCTCTTGTTACACCAATTTATTGTTCACTTACCTTCGGATTTTGGGCAAGTAAAAATTGTGTGATAACATTTTGGTGCCATTTCTGGGGAACACTGAGTCAATTCTCCTAAAAAATGACACTTTTTGGTAAGCCTTCCATCAAAAGCCTTTACTTTGCAAAGCTTACTTGGTGACTCCACTGAGGGTGATCCCCTCATCCCTTTGAAAATCTCAAGAAAATTGTCTGGCGATCCCATTGATGACGACCCGTAGCGGACGTCAGTACACACTTTCTTCTCCAATAGTTCCTATTTCCTCTATGACCCCTCCTACTATGGTCCCCCGAGGAACTTTTTGGCCCTTTGGACTTAGCCAACACTCAAGGTGGATTACATGATCTCCCGAAAAAGGTCGAATCCTAGATACCTAAATTCTCGGGAGAAGTACGATATTATGGCAACTCACATTGGACAAAATTTTGTGAGGAGCATGATTTTCATCAATCAGGACAAGAACACCCTGACACCTTTATGAGACTTTTCTTGAGCTCACTCACCTGAAGTTCCAGAATCTGGATTAATGGTATCCCGAATGGAAGCATCAAAACTACTGAAGATTTGAGACAGACTTTCATGAAGAGATGGGGTAAAGAAGAAAGCTTGGCCTCCTTTTATTCTCAATACCTCGAAGTTTGTAAATAGACCAACAAATACATTAGGGAATTTAATGATAGGTTCAATGCTCTCATTAGCAAACTTCCACCATATTTTCTCCCAAAAGGTGCTATCCTCCAACATTACCTAGACTTCCTATAAGGAAATCTACAATTTTCCCTCAAGGATCGATCACCTACAAGCCTGGAAAGGGCCCAAGAGGCTGCTTGCCAAATTGAGGAGAACCTTAGGTTCAACAATTCCACCCATCAGATTAACATCTTGAACGATAATTACATCTGGGAAACAAACTGTGGGAGCATGGTAGAACTGAAGCATAACCTCCCAGAGATCTTAGAGGTAGAATATAGTGCTTACCCTAGAAAATGGAGCATAGGTTTCTCAAACATGAAAGATGCTTCCTTGTTCTCTCAACAAAATGAGCTTCCTGAGGATTTAAAACCCATTCAAGATACATTTAGGAACGCTGAATTTGAAGACATTGAATACTCCCATTCACAAATCAACGAGGAAGACAATTTTGAAGAGGAGTTCCTTGTTGTCCACCAAGTTAGGAACATGGGAACAAAATATGGAGAACTTGTGCCCTTTTATGTTACCCTCCAAGTGAATGATTTCCTTCTCCATAATTGTGTGTTTGACCCAGATACCCCTAGAAACATTATGACTGAAAGGGTTATACACCAGATAGGCCTAATTATATCACAACCAAACACGCAAGGTAGTTTTACACGAGGTATCATTAAGGACCTAAGTGTTGCCTTCCATGCTTGCCCAAATGCCCCTTTCACTATTGATGTGTTAGTGATAGACACTTTAAGAAATTGGGGAATTCTACTCCGTAGGGACCTGATAGAAAACTTGACCAAAAATTTCCAAGGCCAAGGGTCTGAAGCTATCATACCTCACCCCGAAGGAGGATTCTTTACCCTTCACAAAGAACCCATCATAGGCTGCCTTGTTGAAACCCCTGAGGAACTTGATAATAAGATCTTTTGTGTAAACAATGAGATTGAAAATTGGTTTGTCCAAGGGGAAAATTCATAGGATGAGTTTACCCAAACACCTGGGGGAATATGGACTTTGGAATTTGATGGAGCTCATTCGAGATTTGGTTTGAGAGCAGGTATTGTCTTTACAGACCCTTCTAGGGAAACTTTCTATTACTCCTATAGACTTGAATATCACTGTACAAACAACATTTCTAAATACGAATCTTTGATTATAGGTCTCAACTTAGCAATCGACAAAGGTGTCACACACTTGAAGGTTATAGGAGATTCATACCTAATAGTATCACAAGTGTTGTTAGACTTCGATTCCAAGAGTGAAAGATTAAAAAGGTACCATGACTTCGCAAGATCCATTGCAAAATCCTTTGAGATAGTGTCAATCAAAGGAGTTCCCCGAGAAGAAAATTATGTGGTATATTCCTTGGCTGTCTCGGCATCCACCTTACAACCTTGTGATGGTCCCCTCCAAAACTTGTGCAAAATGGAAGTCTTGTTCAGACCATCGATCCTTGATAACTTGGAACATTGGCAGGTCTTTGAAGACGATGACCAAATCCTTAGATTCATGGAAAATAACAGAGAATTCACTGATTCACAAGTAAACTTCCTAGCTAAGTCCGAACAAATTTATCAATGTGTCCCCTATGTTCCTTCAAACTAAGATCTGCACAGACACCACATCATTGAAAATTCGGATCATGATCATGTTGTGTTTATTACATTTGAAGAAAAGAATTAATCAAGGCAAGTGTGGAAAAATTCAATATGTTGTGGGCATCGATTTTGAATGGGGAAAAACCAAAATTAATCCCAACAATAAACTACATTGTTAGGGTTTTTTAATTAGATATGAAATGCCACTTTTAGACTTTAGAAACATGGAATATTTACTAATCTCTTTAAGATGCCACCTAATCCCAAATTTCCACTAAAACTTAATTCAATTTGTGAATTTAATTATCCTAACATGAAGATTTGATCCATTAATTCAAAGTTTTAAAATTTTGGAGGGCACATAAATAAGGGCTTCTAATAGAGGTCAAATGATGGAGGAATGAAGAAATTTAGAGAAAAATAAGTTCACATCCCAATAATGAATGAGGGATTTGTGTTGAATCAATGATATGAGATAGATATTGGTGATGCCATCTCTTGAATGAAAGTGTTATTGTGGAATGTATGAGGTCTCAAAGGCATTGCCCAAGAATTGTATTAATGATTGAATGACTTAGAATTGTGGTATGTTTACATCTTGTTTTTCTTAAGATTTCTCTTAATTTTATTTGGCTATGATTCACAACTGTTGGTTTCCTTCCCACTTGCATGTATCCTTGTTAACGTTGGGGGGTTGATGACCCAGGATTCATCCATATTTGACCAACAAAACCCCCAATACATTGGCATAGAAATCCTCAACAAAGGATAAATAAGGTGTCACCTGAGATGCCGCGAGGATCACATAGACCATCTGGTCTTGTGTCGGTGATGAAGGGTTAATTACACATGAATACATTCAGGTCAACATTCATACTTTCCATTGAATTATACTTAACAATTAACACCATGCAACATCAACATAGACATTCATTTGACATATGGACAACACAACATAGACCATAAATAACCACAACTTTATTATTTTCATTCAAACATTCACAAACATACATTAAGCAACTCATCAATTGACAACAACAGAGCCCTGCGCCCATATATATGTCCTCATTATTGCATTGCATAGTTCCATTCACTTGCTTTCAGACTCTGTTGACATTACAGACTTAGACTCACAACCAGATACATTACAAAACATAGGCTCAGAGCAAGCTCAAGGACATTGAAAACAACTCTTAATATTTGGCTAACTAACTCATCAAACCCTTTCTTTTTTGTCATTGCTCCCTATTATTTCCTTCTTTTCTCTAGAGCTCTGGCGCTTTCAGTTCTAATCCACTCACTCTGCTGACTGCCAGTCTTGCACGCTTCTTTCACCTGCAAGGATTCCACACAACCTTTATAGAATTGTGGAAATCTTAACTACCTTGCCATCTCATCTCCTTATTGCTCCACGATCTCTTATGTTTCTTGAAGTAATCATTCAGGAAGATTTCTTGAAGATTCGTTTCTTGATTCCACTGTGCATGTAGTGTCTTCTTAACTTCTGGTGCGCATTGGAAAAACTAGGACTGGCACACATTGAAAAACTTGGACTGACGCGTATCGACAAAGCGTGGACTGGTTCGCGTGCCTCATGTCATCTAATGTGAAACTATTAGAGCATGCACAACTTCATTTGTGTGCGCGCATGAAATTTACCCAAAACTTTGGGTGCCAACAACAAGCAATGAATGTTGTTAATACTTGTTCTCCTTACCTATGCCATAGATTCAAGCACCAACTTTACTAAGAAATTTCTATTAATTTTTATGCATTTAGATGGTGTCAAGATAAGCATTGTCGGTATTTATATGCTTCAAATGATGCAGTGGAAAAGAAAGCCTTTTGGAACTTGATAACGAAGAAGTTTCCATAGGTATCTTGGTTTACTTGTGGGGATTTTATTGTGTCAAGTTATAGGAATATAAGGAGACCTTCTCTCCTCACCACTACAATACAAGCTTAAGTTTCCTTATTTGTGTCTTCTTCCATGCAAATTAGAAAATGGGATGCATGACAGTCCTCTGAGATCCTTTTTTGCATTGACTTTTGTGTCCTTCTACATTCATTTTTGTGTCTCTTTTTAATGTCTAATGTCTCCATTGCATCCACTTTTGCATCCTTGTGTGCCTATTTTAGCATCATTTTTCATCATTTGCGTCCATTTTTGCACTCGCTAGGATAGCAAATAATAGGTTATATGTTCAAATCATGGTCCACTAAAGCAATGGAAATGAGATTCAAAACCTTGGAAATGGGATGTACAATGTTGTAATGTGGTGGAAGACCATCAAATGGGGTACACGACACTAGAAATGAGACACATACTTTTTTTGCAGCAACTTTTGTGTCCTTTTTTCTTCTATTGATGCAAATAAATGTTCCAAGTCAATTCTCACATGGAAATCATCATATGAATATGCCTAAATAAAATTCTCCACCCTTGAGATGATTCCTCCAGCTTGAGGTGCTGACTTACTGTTTTTTTTTTTGTTATTTTGATTTTTCTGTGTATTTTGGAATAAGGTTTGTTGGGGTGTTTGAGTGCATAAACAAAATCACTGAATTAAAATAATGTAAATAAAATGTAATCTCAAGCATTGGAATCAATGAAGCTACTTAGAAATTGAAACACACATTTATATTCTTATCCAATTCTAGATTCACTATATTTATACAAATCAATGAATCCAAAATTGTACATTCACGAATCCAATGTGTGTTAGACAAACATATTAGCAAATATGAACTTAATGAATGTACATTCACAAGAAAATTTTCACAAACCAATGAATCCAATATTGTACATTCACGAATCCAATGTGCGTTAGACAAACATATTAGCAAATATGAACTTAATGAATGTGAATTCACAAGAAAATTGTCACATGTTAAACATAGAGGAAAGTGGCAAACAAATTACACAATCCTTTACCACAAAATTTCATTATTGTATTATATTTTCCCAACGATAGCTTGGAACATGGATTGCACGATCCTCCTTCCAAGTTCTTACATAAAAATGTCCCTTTTTATGGCTTCCTTACATATATTTATACATGAGGGAAAAAAGGGAGTTACACTATTGTGACTATTCACATTCCTCCCCGACACTTCAACTTCCCCATGGTTGTTAACATTCTTTTTCAACTTGGAATAGTCTATTTGTAAGTCGGAAGAAGAGAAAAACCTAATAATATCATGAGCATACTTTATTGCATTAATTTGAAATCAAAGTCATCATAAGCATGAAACTTAGTAGTACCTCTTTCGTTATTCAAATTTATTTGTTTGTCTTCCTAACTAGATCTTAGTACTACCAATGGATAATGCCTAGACATGAAACATTTCTGCAAGGGAAACAACACTATATATATAATTCCATTGGACCATGTGATATATCCCGTGATTGTCAATATCTTCTTCATGTATGGAAATAGTAGGTCTCCATGGAAGTTGAGTTTCTTGCATGTACATATTGGATAGTTTCTCATATAAACAATGGAAAGACACGACTGTTGTGAGAGTCGGGTCCTCGAATGTCACTGCTTTGTTAATTATCGACTCTCACTCCATTGCACCAAGATTTTGGGAGACACTTTCTATTTATCCCTTTGTTCCTTTCTTTTTTTATAGTTTCCTTATTTCTATTACTCATAGCCATTGTTCAAAGGAAATCCATGTACACTATTATAGAAGCTTAGTAGAAAACTAATTTATCAATGTGTTCCCTATGGGCCTTCAAACTGGGATCCGAACACACCACATCATTGAAAATCCAGTTCATGATCATGTAGAGTTTATTGCATTTGAAGTAAATAATTCATCAAGGAAAATGTGGGAAAATTCAATATGTTGTGGGAAAATTTGAATGAGGAAGAACCGAAAACAATACTGACAATAAAATACACACTCGGTTTTTTTTAATTAGCTATGAAATGCCTCTTTTAGACTTTAGAAAGATGGAGTTTTTAATAATCTCTCTAAGATGCTACCTAAGCCCAAATTTCCACTAGAACTTAATTCAACTTGTGAATTTAATTATCTTTCCACTAGAACTTAATTCAATTTGTGCATTTAATTATCCTAGCATGAAGATCTGATCCCAAGTTTTAAATTTCAGAGGGAACATAAATAAGGGCTTTTGATAGAGGTTGAATGTTGGAGGATTGAAGGACTTTGGAGAAAAATAATTTCACATCCCAAATCATGAATTAGGGATTCACTTGTAAAATAATGAACCCGTGAATCACATGAGTAAATTGCAATCAAATGAGTGAAGGAGTAATTTACCTTCCAAAGATAAAAAGAGTAAATCGTATATAAAGAAACAAAGGCTAAAAGGGTAAATCTCCCTACAAATGATGAAGGAAAATATTTGCATTTGAAACTGCAAAAGTATAAATCATGCCTGAAACAATGAAGTGAATGTTTCTATTTTGAAAGGGAGAAAGGGTAAATGGCACCTGAAACAACAAAGGGAATCATGCCCAAATTAGTGAAGGGGAATAGTTAATTTTTGAAGGGGCAAAAGACCAACTTGCAATGCAACAATCAAAGGTAAAATCATAGCAATTTTTTTTTTGAGGGTGTAAACGACCAACTCATAGCATAACAAACAAGGTGAAAATCATAGGTCACGTTCCAAAAGGAGAAGTAAGAAAAGGAAACTCACATTTGCAATAGTGAGTGTCTCAATTGCACATTAAACCATGAATTGGTGGAATTGCAATAGAAGTAGTGAAAGGTACGATTAAACTCCAAATGTATGATTAAACTCCAAATGTACGATTAAATGGAATTGCAATAGCTGTCTATAGGTACGATTAAAATCCAAATGTCTGTTGAATTGCGGCAAAATAGTTTATAAATATTGTTGAGTGAAAGAACATTGTCTATTGACATGACTGAGAAGGAATCTACTAGATTTCGTATGAAATGGTGAATTGTCCCATAGATCTCTTGGCCTTCCTTCAGGTGCAACTCGAGGACATGGTGAATGAGAGAGTTCGTTTCCACGTGGATTCTTCGAGAAGTGCAAGATAAGAGATTACTCAAGAGCCGTTACATATCTGGAAAACCAGGGAGTATGAATTTAAAATCCAAATACTTTATTCTCTGATTGTGCCATTTAGAGAGAGTCACACTTGAAAATCTTGTTACACCACATCCTCTCAGAAATATAGAATGAGTATTTACGAATCCATAGAGAGAAATCGATCACAAGGGGGATCGTAAAAACTTGACGACTTAAGGTTGACTGCACTTTGACGGTAGAGGAAGAACGCACAAATATTGTGATGTATGACTTGTTTTTTGTGACTGTGAGCCATCCTTTGGCACCATACATTTTTTCAATTTATGATCAAGGTAGCCATATTTCAAGTCAGGAAAGACTTGAAGTAAATGAAGAAATTGATCCTAAAACTAGTGGGGGAATGAATGGTTTCTTATGCTTTTGCGATGGAGATGCATGCCCACCTATATTCACTTCACCCATTAAGGGGATGGAAAATATCACAAACAATCAAGTGCTTTTTGTTATTTGCAAGTGCCCACCAACACACAAACACATTACAAGGCATCCTAACGGAGTAATAAGCCAAAGAAGTCTGTATGTGAGCAAGATGTAAATACACCAACTCTACGGCATGAAGATAATGGGCAGAAGCCACAAGATCGAGGAAGGCCACACCATACTGGATATGTCTCAACTCCTCATCTAGGAAAATATGCTCTTCGTCTTATTGCAAACAATTTACAATCAAGGGAAAACAACTCACAAGAGACAATGCTTAGTGTGCAACATGAAGCTCATACTTGGGGAGGAATACTTGATTTACATTCTCCTTCCGAGACCAACAAGCCTTATAGTCATAGTTCATATCCAAGATGAGCTGAAAATCAAGGATACGAACATGAATATTCTCCAAATGGCTCACAAGAGGTAATTATTAGTGCGCTTCATCCAATGCAACATCAATCTCACACTAGAGGAGGTATACTTGACATGCCTTCTTCGTACCAGACCAACAACCCTTATAGTCATAGTTCATATCCAAGATGAGGTGATACACACTAGAGGAGGTATACTTGACATGCCTTCTTCGTACCAGACCAACAACCCTTATAGTCATAGTTCATATCCAAGATGAGGTGATAATCAAGGATATCAACATGGATATCCTTCAGATAGATATCAAAAATATAACAATGGAGTGTATAATGGTAGTCAAAATCATGGTCAAGGTTATACAACCTCTACTTGCAATTCTTATGGTGAAACATTTAATGGTAGCCAGAATCATGGTTAGGGTTATACAATCTCTGCTAGCAATCCTTATGGTGGAACATACAATATAGGTGAAAGACATAATGATAATTAGAATCATGGTCCAAGTTATATAGCCTTTGCTAGCAATTCTTATGGCGGAACATACAATGGTATTCAAAATGTTGAATAGGGTTATGATGTATCTACTTTCAAAAGTTATGGTGACAGATATAATGACAATTAGAAACATGGTCATAGCTATGGTAGTTCTTCACACCAATAGTTCCAGTCTTTTTTCCCTATTGATGGGTACCATGGCTACCAAGGACAAAAGAGCATTCAACAACAAAGTGGTAGAATACATTCTCATTTGTATCGTGATAACATGACACAAGTTGACAATTATGGTCAGCACGTAGTGAGACATTCTCAATCCCATGTTCTTCCAAGATATGGAGGTTACCAGGAGCAATATCTGACTCACAAACTACAACCATATCTGTCTCCAATACTACTCGGGGTGCTGGAAGATCAAGATGCCGACATCGGGGTATGACCTTTCACATGGTATCAATAATTCACCGGGGACGATAGGCCGATACAGATAGATTGGATTTCGTGGCACCGAGCCATCAACCTTCAAACACTGCGCCTTCAAGATTCTTTCCCGATCTGATCTATTGATTGACAATAACGTTTAATGTTGGATCATCGTCGATCTTATCGTGATCAACGGTTGATCTTCTCCCTCACTCGAATATGAATTTTCTCTCGAGGACTTGCAAAATTAAGCTCTTGACTCCAATCGAGATCTCTCTCCTCAATACAAATACACATATTCAGATCCATGAACTTGAAAATATTTGTACACATAGGGTTCATACATAGACACAACAACAAAATCTACTTGGCAGTGACTAAACACAGACTAATCTACCATATAACACTTGTTTCTTTAGCCAGTATTTTATGATTCTTATTTAATATCTATATTTAATATATGGAGTAATATCTATATTTAATATATGGAGTAAGTTATAAATGAAGGAAAATATATTAAATTATATATATTTATTGATAAACCATTTTATATATTTGTTTTATGGAATAAGTTATAAATGAAGGAAAAAAGTGTTGAATTATATATTTTATTTGTAAAAAAAATTTGTGAATGAGAAGAAAGAGAATTTTAAATATTAAAAGTCTTGTTTCAGAGTTATTTTTATTGTTTCACTGGAATACTTGAAATGTAATATGGAAACAATAAATCTTATATATAAAAAACTAAAAAAAAAATGTAAATATAATTTTTAAATATAAAAATAAATTTTAAAAATAATAAAATTTTAAAACATTTTAATTGTTTGGTAAACAAAAATAAATATCAAATTTTATTAATGCAAAAAACACAAAATGAACAACCAAAAATCAATTTCCAAGGGTCCTCCTCGGTTTCAAGGCACATTTGAGGACTTTAGAGTCGTCAATGGTGTGGGATAAAGTTTCATTCTTTTCACTCTTTTTCCTTATGCCTACTCTTTTTCCTTATGCCTCTTATGATAAGAGAATAGAACATATTTTGCCAAGAAATTCCATATGATTCAAAATTACAGTTTTTATATTTTGAGATTGCAATCTTAATTTGTAATGAATGCCCTTGGTTTTTTAGGAAGATATTGGTCCACAAGCTGAAGCTCCCATGTGGGGAGATGGGATCAAAAATGTGTTATAGAATATTTTCTTTGCAGATTGGAATAATCTTCCAATATACATCAAAGATATTCCATACATAGGGATGAACTACCAGGGAGAACTTAAGCTACCACTACCACCTAGTCGAGCATGTAGAGGAGACAATAAGTATAGTAACATTAGGTTATTTATATCTTTCAATTGCATAGAGTAGAGTATTTCAATATATGGTGTTGATACTCTCATATATGCAATTGCAATTATTGCGTTGGTAAGGCTGATTGGACATATAACTCGGATGATGAGAGGTGGGTCTGCCGACCCCATGCCATCATGACCTAGGGAAAGAGTAGAAATTAAGGGAATGGCATAGGATCTTTGAGGTAGGTTTGAAAACCTAATGACTAATAGGGTATTGGAGCGAGGATGGCATGACCTTGATGAAAAATATGTAGTATCATTCAAAGGGGCACCATTCAAGTGGCACCCACTACTATGGAGGGCAGTGATTGTTGTTTAGGATATTCAAGATCTTTTGTCTAGGGACATGGTGTCACAGACATGCGATTCTCCATGAGAGGAGGATGACTAGCATGGGTGGCTTGTGTTATCACTCTGTAATTTTCCCGGCTATGGGAGGAAAACAATGGAGATAAACTACAGACCAAATTGAGGTTGGAAGCTACCCATTCCAACCCAGAGAGGGCTCTCTCTTTCAAATCAATCACTGAAACGATTGATTTAGTATTTTGTTCAAAGGATAGATCTCTAGAATAAAAATAGGGTTTATAGAGTTGGTAGCAGAGCAGATGGAAGGTCCATTGGGAAATGGAGTCATTGAGTTAGAGATCAACGACGATTTGACGGACACTTGGTCAATTTTGGAAAACTACTACTCAGAGGCAAGGTAGAAAATACTTCTTCAGGATGATAAAATGCCGTTGTAGATAAAAGATCACAAAGAAAAAAAATAACCCCTTAGGAAATATATCAAGTATGAATCCCGAGGTGATTACAACAGAAGAACAAAGGGAAATACATGTAGCAGAGCATAGATGCAGATGAATTCTGAAACATACACCTCACTTAAACATTAAAGAAGAAAACATTAACAAAAATTTATTAAGACAATGATAACACATACACATTAGGAGCAAAAGAATGAAAAGTACAATCACATGAATCTCTGGAGTAATATTCCAGGCACTTCTGGTCCAACAAACTTTCATTAATCTTAGAAAATCAAGTTTATAGCATGCACAATAATAACTTGCTCAAACACTCGCCCCCCTGAGCTCATGTAAATTCCTAAAATTTATACAAAAATCATATGCTATCTTCCTCAAATTCGAATTCAATAGCTTGTCTAAGTTAAGCTACAGTTGAAAAATATTTGGCAACGATATCTAAACTAATTGCTGAAAGGAAGGAGTCAACATTGACTCATTAATTACATAATGACAACTTGACAAAAACAATGTTTGAGTCCCTAATATAATGATCTTCTATCTTGGTGTTCACGGAGATGAATTAGCACCTTTGCTAACTTGTCCGTGTCGATCTCGACACCTTCTGGATGCTCTATCACAGTTGCATAGAAAGGTCGTTGCACAACAAAAAGTTTCAGAAAATGCGCAGCAGGTTGTGCAAGAAGGGTTCTCTCCATACCTTGCCCATATTATTTTGGTCCATATAACAAAACCATTGGCTGCTTAAATCCTTTTCAAAATCAACACCTTTCAACTCTAGAACATAATGGACAAACAGATTCCAAAGACGCTGAATACGAGGTATGCTGTCTGGAGAATTAACTAATAACTCTTGAAAGACACTAATGCGTTCTATGTCACCTCCACAATGTAATTTGATGCAAGAATATATGGGAACAAGTTCAACACAAGTTGGGTAGATCTTTCTATACTAGCAACACAGATTGCGTGCGTTTGTCAATCCTTCAAACGCTGACACAAATTTAACAACCAATGCATGTAAAGCATCCTTGTCACTCTACCATGACTCGAGAGAATCATAAGCACAACATTCATTGATACTAGAGACTGCAAAGTCCATCAATTTCGTGGCAATTTCTCTAGATACTTCCGAAAGTTGACAATTGTGCCAATCAACATCAAAAGGTAATTCCTGCTCAAATTCAAAACTCCTCACAATAGTTAGCCAACAATTTACATAGTTAATTTCTGGAAAAAGGTGTTTCTTTGTATCATTTGGTTTTCCAACTGCACTAGAAATATATAAACAAGTAGGCAGTCGACTGTTATTGCCAAACATCCACAGAGTAAACACAACATGTATGAAGGTAGAATTATCGAGACCCAATGTAGTCAACAATATTCGTATCCCATAGGTGGACTTCATAATCTAATCTCCCATTCGCTGGATGGAAAATATTTCCACCTGCGCCTTGACTCTCCTTGAATACTGTAATTCCTATCACTCATGGCGTACAGAGTTTCATTGTTTGACCACTTGGTATCATTATGTTTGGACAACGCTGCATATTTTATTTATTTTTTGTATGAAGATTATACCATATGCATAAGGGATAAATGTCCTTAACTCTATATATTACTACTAGGCGTTCTAAATTACATCTAACACGTAGTGCACCTTTACTTGTGGGCTCCTCCTCCATGTGACTTGGCTCTTGGTCTTGACATTGTCGTTTTGGAATGTGGTTGCATGACTCGTGGACTGAAAGTTTGGAAATGGTCTTGGAGATTGGGGCTCGAGCCTAATAATTTTCTCAAATAAAAATTAAACCCGGCCCGAGGGATAAATTGGTTTAAACAAAAATTAAAATTTTTGTTTATATTTTCCAATATATAAAATGTTTGTCCAAGATTTTTTATTTTTTCCCTTTTTCCAAAAGACCCCCAACCTTAACCCTGATCACGATTTTCCTTAACCTTGAAAACACAATGACCCCTTTTAATCGATTTGGACCCAACACAAATTTTCACATGAAAATTTACATGTGCTAACAACTTGCATGCCCCCAATTTTGTATGTATGTAGCATGCTATGGGTATGTCGAATTTAGTTACAGTAATGGACTCTAAGTAGATACAAAACTTTATGATGTTTTGATTTTTATATACAAGATGGATATGAAAATGTGAATCACCAATCAATTATTTACAAAGATAATTTTAAGGATGGAAATTTATTTTGAAATGTAGAAATCTTGGCGAATCTTACTAGTCTTTTATATGTCAACTATAAATGTTTGATAATATTTTTGTTAAAATATTCAAATTTCTAAGGATTTTATATAGTTTTTATAAAATTTTGGCGATTTTAAAGGTAAAATAATTTTGTCCTATAGAATTTAGGTGAATAAGTTTTAGAATGGCGAATCTTTTTTTGGGAAAAACCATGGAAAATTAGCCCATGGGAAAATTTTAACCCCTAAAAGTTTCCCTAGTTATTTACATATGCTTATGCACACTAGATTATAAATTAATGCAAAATTTTGTCTTTTTATGTATGCATGTGCTAAATGCCAATCTAGAATATTATTTGCAATTGTATCTACAAAGTTATTTTATCTTTTGGGAACATGGCTAAATGAAATCAATTCAAATGAACACAGCAAAATTTTAACTTGTAGATACTTTCTAAAAAGACTAGGGTTACACACATGATAAATGTCGTTCAACTGCATTACAAGAAGTTGGAAATCAAGACAAACATGAAGGTGACATATGCGACTGTCAAGGGTGTCGACTAACAAATCGATCACAACGTCATATTCGACCTAGTTATTCGACAAATCGATCTAGATAAGATAATATTTTTCATTCCTTTTTAAAAAAATTCATCTCATCACTTGTCTTCTTGCATCTTTCAGATGGACCCTTTGTCCTATTGCTACATTGGTTATGTCAATGGTGAGAGTCATTATTCGAGGAATCTAGTCTCGGTATCTTATCTAGCCTCAACTTCGCCATTCCCCTGCGCATAGTACAAGGATGAGTGTTGGTGCTCAAAACCCAATAGTGAAGCTAGTTCATGCTAGCCATTGTCAGTTACCAATTGTTTAGGGACACCAAACTGAGTGATAATATGATTGAAAAAGAAATGAGTTGTGGTAGGTGTGGTGTTATTGAATGTTGGCATGCCTTCAACACATTTAGTGAAATAGTTGACAACCACAATAATGTATTTATAACCAACAAACGAAGGAGGGTTACACTCCATAAAGTCAATGGACCATTTGCAAAATGGACTTAAGATGATAATAGGGTACAACAAGGTAGGTGGGGTTCATGCCTTGGGGGTGTAAATTTGATAGTTACTACAATTCTTAGCTTCCTGAATGCAATTAGTAAACAAAGTAGGCCAAAAATAGCTTGTACACATGATCTTTTGGGTAGTAGCCATCCCTGAAAGATGACCATCACAAGAATCGATATAACAAGCATTTAAAACTTACAATTCCTCATCGTGGGTAAGACAATGATGCAATAAGGTATCAACCCCTCATCGATAAATATCATATCCAATGAGGAGACAATGGGGGGCTTGATGATGACTACACTATCAATTGTCATTGATCAAATGAGGACCAAATTTTTGGGTTCACAGGTAAGTGAGGATATCTCCATACCAAGGATCATCGATAGATATGGCGAACAAATGCTCGCCTCAAAATCGTCATTCAAGAGTAGGTCGGGCACACCAATTAGGAGGTTAGAAATAAACTAAAAAAGGAATAATACTTTCTTTCTCTTAGGCATAACAAACTCTAAATCAAACTCCTAAAGGCTTACAATCCAACTGACATACTTCACAATGATTTTAGGTTTTACATATCATATTTCTTACTCCATTGTAACACTTTTCTACAACTCCTTTTGTATACATTGTGCTCTATAAAACCATATATTATGAACTCCATGGATCCATAAGACCTATGCGATGTATATCAACATAAATTATGTCTTTTAGTTTTATGAATTGTGTAAGTAAGTTTCATGAAATGTGTCATTAAGTACAAAGAAAGACGAATAAAGGGTTAGGATATACATAAATTATAGATTTTATATATATTGTAAAGTCACATTCATTTAGATTATTATTAAATTTTAAATTATATATATTATAAATTATATGTCCATTTGAAACACTAAAAAATCAAAATTCAACTCTATATACATTAATATAAATGGTGTTTGAACTACACACATTTATATACGACAATAATATAATTATATGACAATTATCAATATTATAGTTATTCATATTATTTATGAATGAAAATACAATTATTAAAAATTTTAAGTACTTGTTGACACGGTGTGTGATCTAGATCAACAACAAGGGTTACCCTCGGTGAGAAGTACTAATTAGACTTCACACCATTTGGAATAGGGAACCCATTTGGATTATGGTGTTGCAACCATTATTGGTTTGGGGTTTACCGGCTGTGGCATGGTCCATCGATGATGGTTTCTAAACTAAATAGTGAAATAAAACTAATCTAAGATGCATGTGCATGTGTCTAGATGAAACTAAAGGTAACTAGAAAGTAAACACAGAACCATACATGTTCCTATCAGTGGCCCGAAAAAATAGTTCACACAGACCAAAGACAAGAATTATGAGTAAATAACTACAAAACCAAAATAGTTTAGCATTGAAGCAATCATTTACAATCCTATGTTCAGAGATTTAGAAAATTATTTCATGAAGAATAGAAATAAAAATGCAGCAGACACACATAAGAATAATCTATAATGTGAGATAGATTCTTACACAACTTTAGTGCTAAGAAAAAGGTAGAAGAATAGTCCACAACAAGTGCAACACCAGAATCAGAGTCATCCAGAAAATAGCTTGACCAAAAAGGATTCCTCTCATTAAAGTTTCAATATTAGTACATGAAATCTCCCAGAGCTAAAAGCCCCCATATCAGAGTACAGTCTCCTATTTATTGAAATTCACTTTGACTATTGGCCTTCCTCCTTTTTGAATCTTGACCTTCCGTTTGCGAATTTTTTGTCCCTATCCTCTATGGAATGATAAGGGAATATTGAAAGAATAATTTTTCATAATTTAATATATCATACATCATGTACATTCACATTTCGATTTTGTCCTTTAGTGCTTGTGGGACATCATGGGTTTTGGTCCTAGTTTGCCTCCTACAACATGGTCAATAATTTTCACAATGTGTGTCCCTTTTGCCTCTTTGCTTGAGACTTGTGTATCATGAAACATGCACTTCATCCTATGCCATTTGAGCTTGATTCTTGTTTGTTGATTGTTGTTTGTGTGGGTATGACATCCTTTGTTGTAGATCACTTTCACAAAGACATTGTTGTGTACTAGAAGATCCTCCTTGTCTTGATGTCTAGCATCCATGTTTTTGTAGCCTGCTCTTGCATACATTATGTTTTTAAATTCTTGTATATGATCCTTTTTCAGTATTGGTACCCGGATGTCATTTACCATAAAATACATAAGTCTGCAATACATAAAACTTCAAAACATACTTTAAAAAGTGTATTTAAACATAGAGAATTCAATTGGTAGCTCAGTTGGAAGTTCAATTCTATTTCCTTGAGTTTGATATCTAGTCCCTTTGATGGTAATTTCACGAAAATCCCCATTTAAATGTTGTGTTATTAGGTTCCTGGGATATTGAAAATACACTAGAATTCAAACTTGAAAATATGGGACAAATGGTAAGGAATATTATGAAAACCGTAACTAGGAAGTTTTAGGCTTGATGAGACCTTTCCAACTATACAAGGAGCACACAAAACGTAGCTCTCAGAATCAAAAGTTATGGGAAAAAAAATCTAGGAGCTAGGTTATGCCTGGTACATTGTGTTGCACCCCCGCCAATATCTAGAGTAATACACCCTGAGTCTCTTGGCATGCATATCGATGTTTTTATCCAATTCCGTACCTCATAAATCTCGGTTTGAATCTATCCTTACAATTTGTCCATCTTCGAGGAATCAAGTTTTATTCATCAGTTTCGTGTGCATTGTATTCTCTGTGCATTGTCTGAACCACATCGTTGTGCATTGTCTGAACCATATCTCATTTCAACACTAAAAATCCATTCCATTGTCAGTGTTTAGGAGTTATTCAATAGTGGGTATCAAGGAATGGGAAGGATTCCAAATGTTGGAGTGCTAAAAAGATGAAGGGCGGTGTATCGAAGGTTGAGAAAGATCTCAAGATTTTGATGGATCAACTTTTTAATATTGATGGATCAATGTTTTTGGTGGATGAAATTCTTAATATTAAACCCAAAAAGCTACTATCTCTTGAATTGTTTTTTCACTGGCTTCAACCTTTCCAGTTATAGTAACACGATATTGAGCCTCGAAGAAGCATGCCCATGTGCACTCCCTTTTGATCGCCCCTATTTACACCGAAGGTATTATATAATGGGAGGTTCTGCTTGAGCCTTCGTCATCTGTCCAAAACATATAATAATTTTATACTTGTTCATTTTCAATACCGACTCTTCTCTTAATATGTGTATTATCTTCTACCGACTTCACTTCATAGGTCTGATTTCCAATAACAACTCTTCTCATAACACGTGTATTCTCTTCCATCGACACCCATTCGCTTATAGATAAATGTGAAGAAGGAAAAGATAAATAGGTGATCAAACCAAAGAGATGTTGGAGGTGGTATTGGTTCTCTGCTTCTCAACCGCTCCCTTCACGCTGTATTTCCTACCCTGCAGGCGGTTGAGCGATTTGGTGGAAATTGTTATCGCGCAATTTGTACTTGTCTTGAAGGGAAAGGATAAGGGAAGGAAAATTGACATAGCAGGAGGTTATCCTATCACTGTCACCTTAATAAGATACCTCTTTCTATTTAGGAATGATATCCCAGGGGAGACGTCCCTGGTGACCTGGGGGTTTGAGAAGGAAAAAGTTAAAGTGTCAATAAAATATATCCTCTCTCACAATTCACACCGATAAGAAAGTATCAAATTTTTAATCAATGAAGCAATGATATGCTTAGATGTACCTACCCAGAACAAAGCAACAAGAAAACAATATATTTTGCAAGTACAATTTGATGTTAGTGCTTCATAAAACCTTGGACTTGTCAATAAAAGAAACAAGTTGATGCTAGATGAAGCAAACATAATTTTATAACAGAAATGTATACAAGATGATAGCTTCACAATAAATTCCCTAAAAGAGCTTCACAATGACCAAAAATAATAACCCAACAATAGAAATATACTAACACTTATCAGAAGCTAATTAGGAAATGTAAAAATCAACTTTTGCAATTGCTTTTAAGTGCTTTTACTGCTGTAATAATTGGTTGTAGGTTAATTTTGTAACAACATCAAGAAGGTTAGTGAATTATTCTAATCTAGGGTTAGGAAAGGTTAGTAGGTTGCTTGAGGTAAAAGATTTAAGGGTTGGTTTCATCAATCAATCAAATTCAAGGTCTAAATCAGTGCCTTTTAGGGATAATGGAGTCACTTTGCAGCAGGAAACTTGAAGGAAAAAAATGATAATGTAAGAGATAAGGACAAAGAAGGATGATGATTGAGGTGTTGGTAACCCAAGGCCTCAATCAACAAGCCTTAGAAGGAAAACGACTACTAGGAAGTAGGTAACCCTAGGCCCTAGTGGTTTTCCTTCTTCTTTAGCTCAATCTTGGAACAAACAATGGCTTGATGAAGCAAATGATACTAGAGTGATGAAATGGTAGGGCTATAGTACAATGCTTCAAAGGTAGGTTTTCTAACACAATCTAGTAGATGAAAAGTGTTTAAGACAAGGACAATAACATGTGCTTGTTCTCCTAGGGTTTTAAACTAGAAATTTCATAATATTGGAAAAAATGCAAAGTAAATGCACCATAACCATTCAACACAAAGAATGATTGTAGAAATTCACTTCCATCCACCAAGAATAATCTAGCAATAAGCCTAGTTGAAGACCTTCCACTAAGAAAATGCCAAAAAACACCAAATTTAGCCTCCTCCAAGAAGTGCGCCTAAAATTTCATCCAATAACCCTTAAAAAGGGTGAAAATTTTAGACCTCACTTAGTGAGTGAATGAATGATGAAAAAATACAAGGGGAAAATCCTCTATTTGTACAATGAAAATGACCTTTAATTACAAAATTAGGTCAAAAAGGCCGACATGGCTAGTTTACATGAGAAAATTCATTTTTATATAATTTGACAAATAAAACCCTAATTTGATATTTTTAGGGTGATGTCATGCCCCTCCTAGGGTGATGTTAGCCTCTCTGCTAGAACACTAGCCTTCCAAGTGAAACATTGGGGCTCAAAACCCCTCAGGAGCTGCCACATGAGCCAACCCAAACCGTCCTCAAGCTGGACACCTCAACTAGGTGACGTCAAGGCTCTGAATGATGACGTCCAGGGCCTTCAAGGTCCAATATCATGTGGGAGGGAAAGACCCCCCTAGGTCCAGTCCTGCCAGGCTGTCTCTATTGGAACATCCTCCTCTCTCTCTGGTTCAAGCCTCTGGTATATGTCTACCCTTGGTGGGGCCTCAACATCCATCTGGTGGGCTTTCAACCCTATGGAGGTCCAAACTAATCATCTCCCCATGTGTACCTTTCCATTGGGCATGGTCCTGTAGCAACAAAAAGTACACCTTCCATGGTCTCATTAGTCACAGGGATCATAGAAATGTCAATCACGTCTAATAATCAAGTTATCTAAACATGTGCATAAAACACCCCTTTCCTAGACAAGTGTTCAAAGACGTTATGCTATTCTACAATCAAGGTTTGGAGAGGGTTTCATGAGGTCCTATTGGGATAATTGTCATTGGATGTGGGATGTTTCCAGGTGAAGACCAATCCAGGTCATGTAAGTGGATGAGGTGGTATGGGGATGTTTGAGCAATGGGTGCAATGATAAGAGGGAAATGTATGGCTTACCTGTGGGTGCCTCTGAAGAGGGTGAACTACACCTTGTCATGGATGCAAATGTTTCCAAGCCCATTCAATGCCTTTTACCTTTTTATATTATTTATTTTTCTTTCAAGAGAATAGATGGGGGTCACTTCCCTGACGTGGTGACCAGTGGTGAAAGTGTTACCCACAAGAATTTCATGGAGATGAGAAGGATGGCTCGTGATGAGACCCCATTTCTCTTGGCTATGCCACCAAGAGCCACTACCATGGCATGGTGACCAGATGAATGGTAGTGTCATACCAATACATGCCCATGGACCTAATAGGTTGGCTCATGATGAGACCCCTTATCCTCTAGATAGGTCTTGATTTTATTTATTTTTTGGGTCCCTCCATTTCTTGCTGATAAGATTTTTACTGCTTTCTCGGGGATCCATGGGAAAAGCATCTGAAGGTTTTGTTATTTTGGATTTTATCTTTTGCTAGCTACTTTTACCCTCTGGGCCTTTAGCCCCTTCTTCCCACAAGGTAAGGTGCAACCCTTTGCTATCTTGGCAAACCCAGTGCCCGGACGAATGTAGGGGATGGATGAGAGGGAAGATGATGTAAAGTGATAAGTATGGTGGGAATGGACGATGACATTTCATGAACCAACCTGGTGGAAACTCACTCCTAAGGGAACCAACTTTCTAGGACATTCTGTCACCCCCCCCATGTATGGACAAGTGGAAAGGCATAAATTCTAAGCACACGTCATGAAGCAAAAATAATTAAATGCACATATTCAAATTTTTTGAGAATCAGAGTGACACATACCATGATACGTGGACTCATTAACTTGTGGAGAAAGACCCACTGTTGCTGAAGGATTAGACCGATGGGATGGATGCTGCTGCTTCTAACAGGATGGAGGTGCTGAAGAAGAAATATGGGCCCTCCAGGGCCAGGCTCAAGTCAATATGGCTCTCGGTAATCCATGTCTAGTACCTGTGGGTCTCAAGACATAATCTCCTTGGGTATCCCTAGGCTAGGGGATAACATCTGGCTCCAACTCAGGGACATGTGCTCACCATAGAGCGCATGAGAACTTCAACATCTATGGTATGATCTGTGACCTGCTAGATCTCAACAAAATTCATTAGTAATCATTTGGGGTGGTGATATCACCCCTGGCTCATATATGGTACACTAAAATGAAAGTAGGAAAGCATATATACAAATGGAAATACAACTACTCTAGCATGAAATGAAGATGGTATATACAATGAATGAAAATGCTTACCTACTTACCTACACTTACCTATCATGTTGTTGGCAGGTAGTAACGCTTGATGTGTATAGCGTTCACAGGTAACTTCAAAGCCTCTCCTTTCATGGTTCCTAGATTGAAAGAGTTTGTTCCCACGAGACTCATGATCTTGTAGGGACCTGTCCATAGTCCATCCAACTACTTGTGCATGCCAGGTTTCTCCCTTCTTTTATCCCACAAAAACACTAGATCACCTTCGAATAAATCCCTCTCCTTTGCCTTGTGATCGAAGGTGTTCTTGATCTTTTCCTAGTTTCTTGCCATTTGTCTTAGGGCGATCCTTGTAGATTCATCCAACTCTATTAACTAGTTAATTCACCCTTGGATTTCTTCTCCAACAGTGGTGTATTTCTGAGAAAAACAGAGGATAGGGATTTGGAGATTCACAAGAAGTTTGGCCTCTAACCCATACACTAGGTCAAAAGGGGTCCTTCTTGTTGAGGTCTTTGTTGTTATTCAATATGCCCACAAGGAATATTTAATTTTTTTATCCCAAGACCTCTTGTTATTTCCCACAACCCTATTGATGATGTTCATAAGGTTCTTATTGCTTGATTATCCCAACTCGTTTCCTTGTGGATAATAATTGGAGGAATGAGATAGAACAATGCCATACTTGAAACAAAATTTTGTTAATGCAAGAGAACTAAAGGCTTTGGCATTGTCTGTGGTAATCTTGGATGGGACCCCAAATATTGTTATGATTCTTTCCTCTAAAATGTTCATGACCACCTCCTCAGTGGATTTCTTTGTGGGAATAGATTCAACCCACCTGGTAAAATAGCATGTGGCTATCAAAATCCTTCCGTAACCATTACTTGAATTGTCTTTAAATTCCCCAATAAATTCTAATCCCCACTATTGAAAAGGAGCTTATACTACCACCGGTTTCAAGGGCTGTGCCGAGAGTTTTGGTTTACCAGTAAAGTATTGGCAAGGATGACATGATCGAACATATCAGTGAGTATCAACAAATAATGTTGGCCAATAATATCCAACTCTTAGGATCTTGTGTGCAGTGGTATGGGCCGCGAAATATCCTCCACAATGACCGAAGTGTAATTCCTGCAATAGTTTATTAGCTTCTTCTTGGTTCACACATCTAAGGAGAACTCCATCGGGGTGTTTCCAACCAAGGCCATTCTCAGTCAAACAATATTTCATAGCTTTAAGTCTCAAAGCCCTTATTTTGTAGTCTACTAGGTGATATGGGCACGATAAATTATTAAGGTAGTATATTATGTCGGAATACCATTCATCATGTTCTAACTCACTGACTACCACGTTTATTTGTTCGCTTTATCCCATTTGTATGGCTTCTTTGTTTCTTTCAGTCAACATCTGGGCTAAGCCTTGTCTCTTTATAATATTGGTGGGTTTTATCTCTAAGTCATACTCTTGGATCTTGGAGACCCACTTTCCCCTAGTACTCATACAATCCTGTTGCAACAGGACATCCTTTACTGCCAGGGAAGGGACATAAGCCTTGATCTTATTATAACCTACGTAGTTTCTAAAGTGATTAAGGGATTTCACTAAGGCGTAAGCTTGGTTCTCAGTAATCGAATAGTTCAGCTCTGAATCCCTAAGGACTTTACTCATGAAGGTGATTGGGTGGTCATGGTCGTCAACGTTTTTCTGCAACAAGACACCAGCAATGGTGTCTTGGGAGGGAAAATAGAATATTATGAAATCCCATGAATAGTCGGGGATAATCAGGACTGGGGCTTGGGAGATAAACATCTTTTATGTCTTCAAAGGATTTAATTTCCTTATCATCCCACTTGAACACCGTATCCATTTTTAGTAATGCACTCATGGGCTTTATTCTTTTGACAAAGTTTGGGACAAATCTTCGAATGAAATTTATTTTTTCGAAAAAGGATTGTAGAGATTTTTTTTTAGCTGGGGGATGTACATCCTTGATAGATTGGATCCTTTTAGGGTCTATAGAAATTCCCCCTTCCGAGGCTATGTGTCCCAAAAGTTTCCCTTTATCTATCCCGAAGACAGACTTCTTAGGGTTCAAGGAGATACCATACTTCCTACATCTCTCAAAAACAATTCTAAGGTGTGATATGTGGTCTTTCCTCTACTTAGATAAAACTATGAGATCATCTCAGTAAATTTTAATGATTTTTTGAATGAGATCCCTAAAGGCAAATCCCATCATTCTCTGAAAGGTGGCACCAGAATTCATAAGGCCAAAAGGCATTCTCAAGTACATAAATGTTCCCCATGGTGTGGTAAATATCATTTTAAGTTGGTATTCTCTTTTGAGTAAGACTTGGTTGTATCCAAAAAATACATCCAACATGGACATCATCCCTGCCTTGGTAACCCTCTGTAACAAATGTTCCATATTTGGGAGTGAGTCTTTTTCTTTCAAGGATAGTTGGTTAAGGTTTCAGAAATATACACACAAGCGGATATCACCACTTTTCTTTTGGATAACTACCAAATTTAACATCCATGAAGAATATCTAATGGGAGCTATGATACCAACATCGACCATCTTTTGGAGTTCCTTTTGTATCTGGTTTGCCAACTTTGGGTTAATATGTCTTAACTTTTGTCGGAAAGGTTTGTCTCCTTCTGTCAAAGGTATAGCATGTTGGATAACATCACCCCTATAAGCCTTTAGTTCATCATAATTCCAAGAAAAGGTATCTTTGAATTCTCTTATGAGGTCTAGTATCTCTATCCTTTCCTTTTCAGTAGTTCCTTTCCCTATTTTGACCATTCTCGGATCCATCTCCGTGTTGATGTTGAACTCTAGGGATTCATTTGTTTGTATGTTCGGGTTCTTTCCTTTGTAAAAATTGAGTCTGTCAAAGAAGTGTTATAAAAGGACACATCCTTTTGGCAAAGTGTTATTTTGCAAGTTAACCACATCTAGGTCCATGGAATCAACTAGGAAGTTTACTTTTGAATCGATGAATTATCTACTATTTTCTATAAATCTAATGATTTGGTCATCATCTTCAAAGACTTGCCAATATTCTAGGTTATCGGGGATCGATGATCTAAACAAGACTTCCATTTTTCACAGGTTTTGGAGTGGACCTTCACAAGGTTTTAAAGTGGAAGCGGAAACAACCAAGGCATCTGCTACATAGTTTTCTTCTCGGGGAACTGCTTTGATTGACACCATTTCAAAAGATTTTGCAATGGATCTTGCAAAGTCACGGTACCTTTTTAACTCTCATTCTTGGTAGCAAAGTATATCAACACTTGTGATACTATCAAGTCTGAGTCTCCTATAACTCTTAGGTGCGTGACACCTTTGTCGATCGCCAAGTTGAGACCTAGGATTAAAGCTTCGTATTCAACAACATTGTTTGTACAATGATATTCAAGTATATAGGAGTAATAGAAGGTCTCCTTGGATGGGGCTGTCAAGAAAATACCTACCCCTGAGCCAGAACTCAAATGAGCTCCATCAAATTCTAAAGTCCACATTCCTTCAGGTGTCTTGGTAGGTTTATCTTCTGAACTTGCCCCTTGGATGAACCACTTTTCAATCCCATTGTTAACAAAATGGAGATGATCATCAGGTTCGTCAGGGGTCTCAATAAGGCATCTTGTGATGGTTTCTTTGTGAAGGGTAAAGAATCCTCCTTCAGGGCGAGGTATGACAGCTTCAGACCCTTGTTTTTGGAAGCTTCCGGTAAAGTTTTCTATCAGGACCTTACGGAGTAGGATCCCCCAATTTCTTAGAGCAACTATTACTAACACATCAATAGTAAAAGGAACATTAGGTCAAGCATGGAAAGCAACACTCAGGTCCTTAATGATTCCTCGTGTAAAGCCTCCTTGTGTGTTTGGTTGTGGTATGCTTAGACCTAGTTGATGCATGATCCTTTCAGTTATAATATTACTAGGAGTATCTGGGTCAAACACACAATTATGGAGAAGGAAATCGTTGACTCAGAGGGTAACATAAAATGGTGCAGGTTCTCCATATTTCATTCCCATGCTCCCCACTTGGTAGACAACAGGGGATTCTTCTTCAAAATTATCGTCCTCATAATTTTTTGGCAGAGAGTATTCAACATCTTCAACCTTAGGGTTTCTGAATATATCTTGAGTGGGTTATACATCCTGAGGAGGTTCATTTTGTTGAGAAAATAAGGAATCATCTCTCATGTTTGAGAAACCTGTGCTCCATTTTCTAGGGTAAGCACTATATTCTACCTCGAGTATCTTTGGGAGGTCATGCTTCGATTCTATCATGCTCTCATC
Source organism: Picea glauca (assembly GCA_000966675.3). NCBI lineage: Eukaryota > Viridiplantae > Streptophyta > Pinopsida > Pinales > Pinaceae > Picea > Picea glauca. The sequence goes on along the minus strand of JZKD02S1631135.1, from coordinate 73,552 downwards.
ATTTTGTTCCCAGATGTCATTATCGTTCAAGAGGTTAATTTGATGGACGGAATTTTTGAACCTAAGGTTTTCTTCAATCTGGCAAGCAACCTCTTGTGCTTCTTCCAGGCTTGCAGGTAATCGATCCTTGAGGGTGAACTGCAAAGTTCCTTCTAAGGAATTTAGGTAATGTTGGAAAATGGCGTTTTTTAGGTGAAAGTTGGGTTGAAGTCTGCTAATGAGAATATTGAACCTATCATTGAAATCTGTAATGTTTTCATTGGTTCCTTTGTAAACCTTGAGGTATTGAGAGTAAAAGGGAGCCATACTTTCCTTTTTACACCATCTGTTCTTGAAAGCACATTCCAAATATTCAAGAGTTTTGATGCTCCCATTAGGGAGGCCATTAATCCACACTCTGGAACTCCCAGTGAGTGAGCTTGCAAAGAGCCTCATGAAGGTGTCAGGGTGTTCTTCTCTTGATTGGTGGAATTCATATCCCACATAGAACTTAGTCTAATGTGAGTTTCCATAAGATCCTACTTTTCCTAAGAATATAGGTATCCAGGAATCAACCTTTTTGGGGAGATCATGTAATCCTCCTTGGGTGTTAGCTAGGTCCAAAGGGCCAAAAAGTTCTTTGTGAGACCATTTAGGAGGATCCACAGGGGAAATAGGAACCACAAGAGCATAAAGTGTGTATTGACATCCGCTACGGGTCGTCATTTGTGAAGTCTCCAGATAGTTTACTTGAAACTATTAAAGGGATGAGGGGATCACCCTTAGTGGAGTTGCTAGGTAAGATTTGAAAAGTAAAGGATTTTGAGGAAAGGCTTACCGAAAAGTGTCGTCTTTGGGGAGAATTGACTCAGTGTTCCCCGACAATGACGCGAAAATGTTATCGCGCAATTTGTACTTGTCCCAAAGGGAAAGGCTAAGGGAAGGAAAATTGGTGTAACATGAGGTTATCCTATCACTATCACCTTAATAAGATACCTCTTTCTATTTAGGGATGATAGCCCAGGGGAAAGGTCCCCGGTGACCTGGGGTTTTGAGAAGGAAAAGGTTAAAGTGTCAATAAAAGATATCCCCTCTCACAAGTCACATCGATAAAAAATTCCCAAAGTTTTAATCAATGAAGCAATGATATTCTTAGATGTACCTACCCAGAGCAAAGCAACAAGAAAACAATATCTTTTGCAAATACAATTTGATGTTAGTGCTTCATAAAACCTTGGACTTGTCAATAAAAACAATAAGTTGATGCAAGATGAAGCAAACAAAATTTTATAACATAAATTTATAAAAGATGATAGCTTCACAATAAATGCCTTAAAAAAGCTTAAAAATGACCAAAAATAATGACCAAAAATAATAACCCAACAATTGCAATATACTAGCACTTGTCAGAAGCTAATTAGGCAATGTAAAAATCAACTTTTGCAATTTCTTTTAAGTGCTTTTACTGCTGTAATAATTGGTTGTAGCTTAATTTTGTAACAACAACAAGAAGGTTAGTGAATTAATCTAATATAGGGTTAGGAAAGGTTAGTAGGTTTCTTGAGGTAAAACATTTAAGGGTTGGTTTCATCAATCAATCAAATTCAAGGTCTAAATCAATGCCTTTTAGGGCTAATGGAGTCACTTTGCAAAAACAAACTTGAAGGAAACAAATGATAATGTAAGAGATAAGGACAAAGAAGGATGATGATTGAGGTGTTGGTAACCCAAGGCCTCAATCAACAAGCCTTAGAAGGAAAACAACTACTAGGAAGTAGGTAACCCTAGGCCCTAGCAGTTTTCCTTCTTCTTTAGATCAAGCTTGAAACAAACAATGGATTGATGAAGAAAATGATAATAGAGTGATGAAATGGTAGGGATCTAGTACAATGCTTCAAAGGTTGGGTTTCTAGCACAATCTAGTAGGTGAAAAGTTGTTAAGACAAGGACAATAACATGTGCTTGTTCTCCTAGGGTTTTAAACTAGCAATTTCATAATATTGGAAAAAATGCAAAGTAAATGTACCATAACCATTCAAAGAAAAGAAGGATTGCAAAAATTCACTTAAATCCACCAAGAATAATCTAGCAATAATCCTAGTTGAAGACCTTCCACCAACAAAATGACAAAAAACACCAAATTTAGCCTCCTCCAAGAAGTGTGCCTAAACTTTCAGCCAATAACCCTTAAAAAGGGTGCAAATTTCAGACCTCACTTAGTGAGTGAATGAATGATGAAAAAATAAAAGGGCAAAATCCCCTATTTATACAGTGAAAATGACCTTTAATTACAAAATTAGGTCAAAAAGGCCGACATGGTCAGTTTACATGAGAAAATTCATTTTTATATAAATTTTACAAATAAAACCCTAATTTGATATTTTTAGGGTGATGTCATGCCCCTCCTAGGGTGACATTAGCCTCAATGCTAGAATGCTATCCCTCCAAGTGAAACGTTGGGGCTCAAAACCCCTCAGGAGCTGCCACATGTGCCAACCCAAACCGTCCTCCAGCTGGACACCTCAACTAGGTGACGTCAAGGCTCTAAATGATGACGTCTAGGGCCTTGAGGGGCCAATATCATGTGGGAGGGAAAGACCCCCCTAGGTCCAGGCCTGCCAGGATGCCTCTGCTGGAACGTCCTCTTCTCTCTCTAGTGCAAGCCTCTGATATGTCTGCCTCTTGCTGGGGTCTCAACATCCATCTGGTGGGATTTCAACCCTATGGAGGTCTGAACTAATCATCTCCCCACGTGTACTTGCCCATCGAGCATGGTCCTGCAACAACAACAAGTATGCCCTCCATGGTCTCATAAGTCATAGGGATCATATAAATGTCAATCATGTCTAATAATCAAGTTATCTAAACATGTGCATAAAACCCCCCTTTCCCAGACAAGTGCTCAAAGACGTTATGTTGTTCTACAAGCCAGGTTTGGAGAGGGTTTCAGGAGGTCCTATTGGGATAATTATCATTGGATGTGGGATTTTTCCAGGTGAAGACCAATCCATGTCATGTAAGTGGATGATGTGGTATGGGGATGTTTGAGCAATGGGTGCAGTGATGACAGGGAAATATATGGCTTACCTGTGGGTGCCTATGAAGAGGGTGAGTTGCACCCTGTCATGGATGCAAATGTTTCCAATCCCATTCAATGCCTTTTACCTTTTTATATTATTTCTTTTTATTTCAAGAGAATAGTTGGGGGACACTGCCCTGGCGTGGTTACCAGTGGTCAGTGTTACACACAAGCATTTCACGGAGATGATAAGGTTGGCTCATGATGATACCCCCTTTCTATTGTCTATGCCACCAAGAGCCACTACCCTGGCGTGGTGACCAGCTGAATGGTAGTGTCATACCGCTACATGCACATTGACCTAATAGGCTGGATCATGATGAGACCCCCTATCCTCCAACTAGGTCTTGAGTTTATTTATTTTATGGGTCCCTCCATTTCTTGTTGAGAAGCTTTTTACTGCTTTCTCAGGGATCCTTGGGCGAAGCATCTGAAGGTTTTGTTCTTTTGGATTTTATATTTTCCAGCTAGTGTTACCCTCTCTGTCTCTAGCTCTTTCTTCTGACAAGGTAATGTACAACCCTTTGCTATCTTGGAAAACCTAGTGCCTGAACCAATGTAGGGGATGGATGAGAGGGAAGATGATGGAAGGTGATAAGTATGGTGGTAATGGACGATGGCCTTTCATGAACCCACCCGGTGGAAACTCACTCCTAAGGGAACCAACTTGCTAGGGAATTTTGTCACCCCTCCCATGTATGGACAAGTGGAAAGGCATAAAGTCCAAGAACACGTCATGAATAAAAAAGAATTAGATGCACATATTCAGATGTTTTGAGAATCAAAGTGACACATACAATGATACCTGGACTCATTACCTCGTGGAGCAAGATGCAGTGTTGCTGAAGGACCAGGCCGATGGGATGAATGATGTTTCTACTGACAGGATGGAGGCTCTGAAGAAGAAATATGGGCCCTCCAGGGCCAGGCTCAAGTCAATATGGCTATCAGTACTCCATGTCTAGGACGTATGGGCTGCGAGACATAATATCCTTGGTTATCCCTAGGCTAGGGGATAACATAAATGATACAAAACGTGTTGGAGGAAATGGGCATGAACTCTAGCAGAGCTTATACATTGATGCATATTGGCTACGACTCTTCGAATCTTCGACTGAGCGGTTTAAGGACTAAGTGTCCTACTTTCTAGAGGCTTCACATGTGAGTTAACTCCTTGATTTGGTAAAAATAATGTTCTTCCCAATCGACTGTGAGTCTTCAAGATTACATAGATTACCATATCGACAATCCCACTCTCATCAAACATTTTTGCAAGCCCTTCACTGTCAATGTTAAAGGGGAGATTACCCGTATATAGTTTAGTGCCCTCAAGAAGAGGAGGATAGTCTTGGTCTTCAATTTCCTCTTTCTCTAGATTTCTCTCCGGTTCTTCCTCTTGGACCGCTTGAATTCCCCCTAATCGCTCTTCTAATTTTTCTCCATCTGAAACTCCCAATGCAGGGGGGACCTCTTCTTCTTATTCGACTTTCACCAAAAGTATATCTTGTTCCTCCTCTACCACTTGCGCTAACAAAGGTGAATCTTGTACCTATGCTCTAATTCTGAGTAGCCGCCTCCTACCTAGAATAAGGGCCAAACAAGAAATCCCATGGTAGGCATCGAATATCCCTGAATGACAAGGGACCACATTTGGCAAGGCCATCATAGGAATCTTTGAACAAGGGGCCTTTAGACATGTTGAACCTCCTCCTAAAGATGTTGTTGATGATGATTCTAATGAAGGCAACACTTTGGTAGTTTCCATGTAAAAGCATGAAGCTTCCATCTTCACAAAAACCTAAAAAATCCTCAGTAAATGAGTTGAAGTCGTTCAGAGTATATTTTGTCTCGATAGATAAGTTGAGGGTCACATGGGAAGGGATTGTACATTATTTATTCAATAAGGTTTCCAAATGGGTGACATCTCATTATTCCTCAACTTTGGAATATTAAGAATAGAGTGCAGGTCATTTTTCCTGCAAGTTTTTGTTGATTAATTGGGTTGGTTGTCATTGATGTCAACCCCTGAAGAAAGTCCGGTAGCGAATTCCTGTAGCACAAAGGTTTGGGTAATGGACCCAAGTTTGTTTGATGTATAATGGTATAAGTTCTGATATATTTTCAGGTAAGACTATTCTATATGGATAGTACATGTCATGCAATTACCGATGGTATGTGGAACGCCACATAAATCCTCATGGTTTGAGAGTTATGGCCTTACGAAGTTGAAGGGCCCTCATATGATTGGCTTGAAACCCCAAAAGGTCGAAGAAGTCAAAGTGCTTGCAAAGAATAAATTATTTAAATAATAAAGTGAAGTGACAAAGTCAAAGAGGATTATTTAAATAATAAAGTGAAGTGACAAAGTCAAAGAGGATTATTT
>JZKD02S1631135.1:48540-59931 GCA_000966675.3 Picea glauca | reverse complement strand
GGTGTACTGTGTATGTGTATGATTGTTCATTTGTTCATTGTTTATTTACTCTGCAAATAATGGATGATAATGCTACATTGATATAACACTTGCATTATATGGTTAAAAAGGATTAGATTTATCTATTATTGATTCACCCCCCTTCTTAGTAATCCAACAGTGTTTTCCTCAATTGTAAGTATTTTAATTATTTTAAAGACTCTTTTAAAGTACTCGTAATCTTTTTAAAGAAAACAAAAGTTCTGAAGTGTTACTTTTTTCAAGAAAATGGAAGTTGTGGAGTGTTATGGTTGTTTACAACATGATAGTGGTGTTACTTTGGCACTTCCATTTGTATCAATTTGGTTGTTTTACATCGAAGGTGTTATTTAAGGGAAGGTTTTTCTTGGGCCTTTGTTGTCTGTCCAAACCGTATAAGAATTTGATGCTTGTTCATTTTCAATCACGACTCTTCTCTTAAAACGTGTATTCTCTTCCATCGACTTCAAACTGCTTCCGTCGACATGGGCCACTCAGTTCTCACACAACTAGCTTTTCGGATAATGAAACTTGGATGGGTAGAGTTTGGTGGTCGTTCACTTATATTGCAATTCAGTCAGATTTCATAAAAAATAATTCGTAGAGCCCAACATCTTTCCCGATAGGTAGTGCATTGTGTTGCTTTTCTATGGTCTCAGATGATTAATTAGTGAGTTATTTTCTCTTATGAATTCTATCATCTGCGATCATTTAAGACCTTATTGTTAGTATGATATTCAAAATGGAAGTCCTTGTCAGATTCCTTTGGGAATTTAACAAACCTTGAACACATCTATTTGTATTACTCAAATTCGCAGATGCTCCCAAACTTCTTTGGAAATTTAATTCGCATTAAATATCTTGATCTGCAACATTGCTTTGATTTAACCGTCTTCGTTGAAACTCTTGGAGATATCAACACCCTTGAACACTTGTATCTCTTCCATTGTGAAAGAATTGAAGTATTTCCCTCCAAAGTCACACAACAACGCTACCTCAAAAAAATTATATTTGCGGGCTACAACTTTAAAGGAATATCTGAGCACCTAAGGAATTTGGAGCTTCTGGTATTAGGAAGCCCTTTTCTGGAATTGTTGTCACGTTCGCTCAGTGACTTGAGGAACTTGAAGGAATTGAGTCTCTTCAATTGAAATGAGTTAAAATGGTTTCCTGAGTCTATTTCACTATTGTATCAGTTGACTAAGTTGATAGTAGTTGGATTTCTATTGTGGGAAGTTCCCTTTAAAAATGTTGAAGGAGAAAGATAAACATTAATAGTGTCCAGAGGGCGGAGACAACTGGATTTTTTCCCTTGACGAAGACTCCGAACTGTATTTTTCTTGCACTAAATACTTTAGAGTACTAAACATAGAAATGTGGTCGGAAGAGGAGGAGGAATCATTTTTCCATGGTGTTTGTCCCAACCTTCAACATCTCTTCGTCGGGTTTTGCAGTGATCTAGTGGAGGTTGGAACATTGCCAAATACACTTCTAAAATTGCAATTGTTGGGTTGTTCTATTTTGAGGAAAATAAAAGGGCTTTGTGATATTTCAAAACTTCAAATATTATACATCAATGAGTGTAGAGAAGTGCAGGAGCTTCCAAGTATTGAAACATTGGTCTCATTGGAGGATTTGAGGGCATATGAATGTGTGAAGCTGAAAAACATATGAGGTTTGGCATAGTTGTCAAAGCTCCGAATACTAGATGGTAGTTGGTGCGATGAAATATAATAGTTGGAAGGTGCTAAACATTTGAGGTCGTCGACAAAGTTAGATGCCTTTGGCTGTCCTAAACTATGGTTGGGAGGTGGGGGTGTACTAGAGCAGTTGTCCCACTAATTGAATGAAGAAGGTATGCTTATCATATGAAGAAAAGAAAAGCAGGTCTTGCAAAAAATATTTACTAATTACAGTCACAACCACAGTTCCCCACCGAGAAACATATGCGGTTGTTTTATGGGCGAATTAATTAAGAAAGAGTCACAAGGTTGTTAGAACCTTGGGATTTTGGTCAGAATGTGTAAAGTTTTGGAAACTTTTGATAATTTTTACCTTTGTTTTTTTGTTTGGTATTGAAATTGAAGAGCTTCAAAGTTTTTGAGAAAATCTTGTATTCTTTGTTGTAGGTGGTATTGAAATTGAAGAACTACAAAGTTATTGAGAAAATCTTGTATTCAGTGCGATAGGTTATCACTGTTGTAAGTATCTAAACTCTTTTTAAACTCTATGTTAGAACTAATAATTGTAAAATCATGCCTTCAACATATGTATTCATAGGGGGTCTTAGATGATTAATTAATTAGCGTCAGACTTGCAACAATATTGCTAATTTTTTATGTTGTTGGTCAATTTAGGGAAAATATTGTTACAACCTACATTAAACCTAGAATTTTTCCATATATTTCAATTTACAGCAAATACAAAAACTAGGATTTTCACACATTTTAGGGCCATAGTTAATTTGGTATATGGGACAATACAAATTAATTTCTTATTTGCTTAAGAAATACAAATTAATTTCTTAATTGCTTAACGAACACCATGAATCTATCTGTGAAAGAAAATAAGGTTTAGGCATGATAAAAACGAGTAGCTATTTATTTAATTATTATATGTACATTGAGAAAATAATGTTGCCTTCTACAGTCTTGGTGTATTGGGGGTGATACATCAACTAGAGGTTTTTAAACTCATGCATATCTTCTCTTCACAAGTTCCAACAAATGGCTGACCTATCAACTATTGGAGTGTAAGACATGTATCCTCCTTCTTGGCAACCTCGAGGTGGAGGATAGATGGATGAGTTTGTGCTAGGATATGTTTTTTAATCGAGATTTTTTTTGTGATCATTATTTTTTCTTTTTCTTTTTAGTTTAAGGATTGCTTTTATATTCAAATAGAGAAATTACAATTTTGGTTGGGTGAAATAGTTGTCTTTGAGGAGAATTGAACCTTGATGAATGGCCTAACATAAGGGCTAGGTTTGCAATATAAGAGAAACATGTAAGTAGATTATTTGAACTGCCTTTAATGTTTTATTTTCAACTGAACAAGGGAGAGTAGTTTTTTCTTGTAGCATGTAATGTTGGCTTCTCTCATCAGTGATTTTCAAAGACTGTATTATCTTTATTTGTTCTTTTGAGGAGTTATTTTTCAATTTTAGTAAAGTGACTTTTCATCTTTGTCAAGTGTTATGTTGAATGAATTTGAAGTTTGATGGCCAACTTGAATTCTCCAACAAGTCGTTCTGCATCCTTTCTTTTTTTTTTCAAGTCGTTCTGCATCCTCTCTTGTTTTTCCCTTTCGCAAGGGACAAATCATAACCGCTATAAATATTTTTTGTGATGCTGTCATTAAAATCTCACATAAACAAGGAATACTCAGTGTCACATTTATTTTTCCTTGACTAGCATTTCAGATTCTTTATGAGACATCGTAGTAAGTAACCACTTCGGGATGTTTCAATAGCAGTGTCAAAATTCCCATCACGGCTAGAATCCATACGAGGAATGCGCCTCCATTTCAACTCTTTTCGAGTAACTAATGGAAGTTAAATTTTGTGCAAGACCTCGGAAAACATGTGCTGCTTTTCCTCCACGACATCCAGATCTGAAATAACCACCTATGATGAGAACATCGAGATCGGATCCAGTGTTTGTATAATCCATTTTCCACTACGATCACTAGCTTCCCATTTGGAATTTAAATCCTTCAAAAGTATGCCTTCATCTCTTTTATCCACCATTTATTAAAAAAATGGCAACTTCTTCGACACCGCTGGCAATAAACGACCAACAAGGTTCACCAAAGGAGTGACATGAATTCAAATTTCCTTCCAGTAACAATAGCTATAATCAACCATTCAAAGACTTCACAACCTTAGGAAGAATTTTATGGCGTTCACACGAGATTTGGTGGATCACACAAAGAATGTCCTCGGCATAAAGAATGTCAAAAAGAAAATAACAAAGGTGTTGATTGGTTTCCAAACCTTCCCTAGCAGTGTACTTCTTGATTTTTTCCAAATCCTATGAAACAATTGGTACCTTTGTCCCAGACTAGCATTTCACCATCAAATTTTGCACTCGACAACCACTTGTTTCCCATGCAATGTCAACATCTGGTACTCTCGATGCTACTTGTGGGCGCATTGTTTTTCCAACTTCATTGTCTACTTAATGAAGTTCACTTGAGGGAAAACCTTCATGATTATTTTGGAAATTCTGAGCCTTGGATTTTGATTCTATTAATGGCGTTCGAATTGTAATCCCACAAAACCCAACATTGCAATCATAATCCCACAAAACTTTTAGTAGGCCTCACTTTCACCAGTGCCCAAAATTATGAGTTAAAACATTTTTTAATGAAAGTTTGAGCCCCATTCTGGTCATTGCTTTACTTGAATTCAGTTTAGTCCATTCCTTTGACATCTGTGTTATATAGATTTTTCTCGTGTGAAATCAACCAATTGACATTTGGAGCACATGATACTAGTATTTGGTAGGGGTACCAATTCTTTTCTAAGAAGCATTTCAGAGCCAATCTATGTCTTGACTCTGCAATAAACCCACATAATGATATATGGCCATACAAACAAACTCAATAAGACTATGGCCACACCCAATCTTGATTGCAGCATGACATAACTCAAGATCAACAAAACTCAATAAGACTATGGCCACACCCAATCTTGATTGCAACATGAAATAGCTCAAAATCAACATGCAATTAGACATAAGTCATCCAGTCAAAAAGGAAATGCTTAGCAGTTAGGAATTAAGAGAACTTGGATAATGGTTACAACGATCAAAGGATGTGGGTTGGAAAAATTTAGGAGGTGCCCCAAGCCTGCCTTCTTGGGGAAGGCGTTGAAGCATCAACAATATTATAACTAATAATGTATGTTTTGGAATAGTTTACCAATTTGGGATATTTTTTAAGGTCCTTTAGCCTAGGAAAAAAAGTCCCTTAGTTCATACTCCTTCCCTTATACACACATAAGGGTTCTAGACTTGCTAGAGTTTAAGATGTCTTGGAGTAGTTTACCAATATTGGAAATTTGTTAAGCTTCTTTTGGGAGGAAACCAACTCCCCTATGTCAAACACCTTCCCTCATACACACACATAATGGTTCTACACACACACACACACACACACACACACACACACACACATATAATTGAATTCTATGTAAGTTTACAATTACATGGATTCTTTCAAATATCTTAATTATTGCATTGAAAGGCCTTTTTTGCACCAAGAGGTGTTTTCTACAACCTAGTATGAGGAAGCTTTGTAATTCCATGCTCAATGTAGAGTTCATACTACCATTTAAGAATAAAATGTTAATAACAAAAATATATTTCAATGTTGGCCTTAACTATAATATTTCAATGACAACCTTGGTAAAAAAATTAAAAAAATATAAACATATATTAAAATTAATTGAAAATAAACAAATTTATCAAAGGTTAATATCACTCCATGGATTTTATAAGTTTTCACCCATGACTATTACTTATTAAAGAAATAGGGCAGATAAATTGTCACAAATCTAGGCCATCATTTTTAGAAGAGAAATGTTATTGGAGCAATGTGAACCATTCATATGAGGTCAAAACACTAATTAATATGCAAAAAGTGAATGGTAAACGTATGCTTATTACTATGGTATTTTTTTAAACACCTTTATATCAACCCATTTATATATTCACGTGGCTAATTCTAGTTGTTAAGTAAATAAATATTACATACTTATAGTTTATAATAGTTACTCAACAAGAACGGTGTAAGTGCCCACTTAATTAATTTAAGTATCCTCCCAATAATGATAAAAAACAATTCTCTTCACCAATATTGCATTTAGCTCTCTCCTATTTGAGTCTAGGTTTCTTATGACATGTAACATACCCAACCACTCACAGGCCAGGCTATGCCACTTAATCCTATTGCAACACACCCAGCTACTCGCAAGCGAGGCATGCTACAGTCCAAGGACTCAGTTCTCTGATCTTATCTTGAAAAAAAAGGACTTCTCAACAATGTTAGAAGAATGCACACCACATGCATAAGACAAGATCCATGCCACATCATAATAGAGATAAACAATGTGCCATGCACAACAAATATCCAGTAGACAGGCACATTAAAAATACATATCTCAGAGATAATTAAATACACAATGAAAATAAACATTACACAGAAAACACAAAGAGATCATTTATCTTTGCAAGTAAACGTTCACCAACTGGCTGTAGACCAAGGACGTTCCTCCCAAACATAGACATTGTTGTTCATTTACTCTCAATAGCAGGTCACCCCCGAGCCAGGGCTATGAATCCACAAGGATGGGTCCTAGGCCAAGTCTAAACACACAACAGTTGGCTAAGTAGCTCTCAGGTTTCCCAACCTCACAAAAAATCCTAATTTCCAGCTCTCTTTCCCCCCCATCCTGCACAACCCCAAGAAATGAACACCTTTCTCTGCCATGCAATCCCTAAGGCTATTCCATTTCTCTCCAGGGCTCTAGTGCTACTAGTAAGGAAATCTCCCTACTAGAAACTCCAAGGACTCTCAGCTATGGACAGTTCAATCTGAACTATCATCAGTCTCATGACTAACATACATCTCAACACTCAAGCTATCACTGGCCTTTCAACACTCACAACAATCCAAGTGCACCAACTCTCTTCTACCCAGCCTGCGCAAACTCAAGAGAATGGAACCCCTTCTCTACCACACAGTCTCTCAGGATGTCCCTCTCCTTCCAGGGCTCTAGTGCTTCTGGTTAAGAATCTCCCTGTTGGGACTCTTAGGACTTGCAGCTGTGGATAGTTCTATCCTAACTGCCATCAAGATCATGCAGACAGGCATCCATTTTCTCCTGGAATGATCAATAATTATTACAACCATTCATCAATGGCTCTTCTCTTCCTGCCATTCGTTTCCATGCTCATCCCAAGAGCATACGAACTAGCAACAGTGAGTGAAGAGGAAAGAAGAACAAGGGAAAAAAATGAACCAGGTGAAGAATACAAAGAAGCAATGAAACAACCCCCAGTGGATGTTTAAATCACATGAAGACAAGAGCCACATGGCCTCCCTCCCAAGAAGCTCATGTAACCCCTTTTCTCCATAAAATCAATTAAGGGTAAAATAAAATAATAATAAAAAGAAGACTTAGCCCCTCAAGCCCCCTATCTCATTTTTCCTTGTCGGTCTTGCAACCAACAATGTATTTTATTAAATTATATGAAGTATTACATTTCCTAGGAACTCTGACCCCTTTTCAACTTTACCAGCTCACTAGCCTAAGTCATATTTACATATAGTTCATAATGGTTAGAATCTGGATTTACATGCCCCTCGCATTATCTTGGAACTGTCCTCAGTTCACAACACCATTCCAATGTTATTAACATTACAAATCTAGGTCCTCTGGCCTTAATCCACACAGGCAATCCAACCCAATATTATATACATAGGCACACTAGCCTAAAACTTATCATGTATGCATAGGCATTCCGACCCAAAACATGTATAATGATCTTCATAATTTATATTTCTGGAAGCATTTCTAACCCACAAGCTCTCCTTCCCTCTCAGCCCTACACAACCTAAAGAAATGAACCACTTTCTCTGCCATGCAGTCCCTCAGGTTGTTCCACTTCTCTCCAGGGCTTCAATGCACTCATCCAAGAAGTTTCAGATTTGTGGCTTCTAGAACTCCAGCTGCAACAAGTCCATTATAATTTCTTCATTCTATGCCCTTGTCATTTAGTTGCTCCAACATCACCTTCTTTTCTGTTACTTTTCTAGATCTTCACGATTCATCATTTTCCTACAACATTTCAAATCAACAAGCATATCAATTCACAATTTGTGCATAAAATTTTCATTTTTGTTAATAATCTAGGAGTAAATTTTCATAATCTAGTACAATACTTATCTGTGTGGTTCACAAATCAACATCCATATGGTTGTCTCGTTAACTTGGCTCATTGTTTTCCCTGACATACCCATTGTGTGCATGATCCCAATCAATAGTTTACAAGAACTATCAAAGTCTCCTCTTCCTCATGGTCACTTACCTTCCAGGCCCAGGCTTAGGCATCCCCTTCTCTGCTATATAGTCCCTCAGACGATCCATCTTACCTCACCAAGGCTTTCTTGCACAAGAATATTTCTAGAGACTTTATCAAGTCTTACAACCGAGGCGACCCTCTAGCGTGTGTTACCACAACACAACATATTCTAGGGCGATTTTGGCTTACCACAGGGTCCTCATGTCCCAACAATAGCCTTTTCCATGCCTTCCAACTTGCATATCCAACATTTCATCTATATTATACACATACAATCATCATGAGATATCATTATAACCATTTCCAATCATAAATGTCAAATCTTTTTTTTATATACAAGAAAACAAAATTTTCCAAGCATGAGCTTTCTCTTCATAATGGTTGGCTCTGCAGCTGTAGATATCAGTCTTCCTTATGGTCTTACATCCCTACCATATCCAAGACCATTCTACCTACAATTTTTTCAATTTACATTTAGCCAAAACAATTCGTCAGTAATTATCAAATCATAATTCCCAAAACTGTTTTATATAGGAAAAATAAAACTTCTAGACATGAGCTTTTGCTCATAACAATTTGTCTCTTGCAGCAATAGGAATTGGTCTTATTTATGGGCTTACAACAATGCCATATCCAAGACCCTTTCCTCTTGCAATTTCAACATTCCTCAGCCAAACAAATTGTCAATATATATATATTCATGACAATGATTTGAAACAAAATCACAAAGTGCTCTCATAATTGTTTACAACTACAATTCAATTACTTCTATTAATCCAACTATCAATTGGAATGAACTCATCATTACATAAACATGTATTATCGACCAATATTTTCTTTCTTCTATCCAGAAATATTTTTATCACTTTGTCCCCTCAACAGAGATTTCCTGTAATTTATCATTATGTAGCTTTTTTTTGTTTTTTAACCTGCAACTTTCTTGTTGTAATATCTAACAGTTCCTGAAGTGTTTTCAACTTCATGAGTTAGCAATACTCACATCATTTCAGCTGTTAGCATAATCATTTATATGTTATATAATATATACATGCATTCACCCAAATGCATTCAATAATTCCACTTGTAACATTTTTAATAGCTCCAAAAACTGATCTTGAGATTGTAACAACAACATTCCAATCACCTTTAGCGAATATTCATATTAAATATAATGCATCTATCCATCATTACGTATTTTTAGCACCATGGGATTTTCATAATGCAACAATTTATTACTAATTAAAATAACAATCAATGAACCAATACCCATGGCCACATCTATACAATGCATCCATGCATTGACTACATAATACCACATAACTATGTCATGCATTCCACCAGGATGAGTTGGATGGTCTGGCCAACGACTCAACACATCATCCACACACTTCCTACTTCTTGCCTAACTATTTGGTTACCTTCCTTTTCCACCCAAACACAACACCAAGAATATAATCCTTAAGTTCTCTTCAGTGTTGGAAAAGAGGTTGCAATCCAAACATCAGATATGCAATAGATACCATTGAGCACTCACATAGCGCTATATCCCTTCCATATCCAACCATATTATGGTCTCACACATGAATAGGTGTATGGATATTCATTGTTATATCAAGAGTATGTCTCCCGACTTGACCTGGTTATGATCCCATAACCGAATATAACATACTATGCAACAAACATTTATCTAAATGTATTATTGCATCAACAACATTTACATACTCTAGTCCTTTGGCAATTACATATCAATTTAAAAATTGAAATTAATTGAGGGAATTCATACCTCAATCCCCTTTTACATGTATGCATCAACAACAACTAACTGCATACCTGCCTGGTTGTTATCAACCTACTTGTTGCTATCTCACCAACTGATATTTGTAGAAGCTCACAAAATTCCTCTTTCATCACTTTGATCACCATTCTTGCCACCTGTTAGCATTTTGTAATTTGCCCAAGGCTGTGAGGCAGTCACAGAGGCAACATCAAAACCACTTCGAGTCTTGGATCTAGCCCTCCAAGACTCAGAGAGGGATCTCTCTGTCTGATATAGCTTTGTTTGAAGAGGTATTAGGCTAGTTATGAAGAACATGGGTTGGGTTTTTTAAATGATTGATTTGGAACAACAAGGAGGGCCATTGGGCAAATGGGGTCTGTGCCTTTAATAATGTGATTCACATCTCAGGTTTGGACAAAGTTCTTTTACACAGGGCAAGGTAGTGAACATATTGGATTGAATTGAGTTTTAATGATGTTGAATTGAGGAAGAAAAGTGGAGGAAAAAGCCAGGCAAGGGAGAAACTAAGAATTCCTAAGCTGGACTCTTTAGATGAATAACATAAAGATTATCACAAGCTGAGAGGCAGAGTATCTGTTGATAAATTCTACTTCTATAACATTCCTTCTAATAATAAGAGCTGAAAACAAAATGAAAGATAACAGGAAGACATATTAACAGAGGAAAACACCACCAATACACCCACACAAGAATCCTGTGAAAGAAAACATGCTCATAGCTGATTGCTCATTAAAAATTACAGAGAAGAAAATGTCTTCTGGTCATGCACAACCCATAGTCCAGTCCAGGAACCTCACAGGTCGAACCCTTTTACATCAAAATCATCTGAATAAATAAGGTAGATCCTCCCAATAATTTTCGGAAGTCGGTTTAACTGCCTCGGCCAAAAATAACCACACTCCCACCAAATTTGGAGCTTTCTGCCATGAAAAACGGACTGGTTTTCTGTGAAAAAGGGGTCCGAACAGACGTGATTTTTTATTCAATGATGACAGCTGGGAGAAAAATTAAAGAGGTTATTGTAGATGGGCATGTTCTGGACAAAAACCTCCTTCGGTTTCGCCAAATTCATCCCCAACTGGCCGTGACATCTCCTGCAAGATCGGGACTGAAACTGAAAATTGAAAATCTGGAAAAATAGGCCTCGAAGATGTCTTCGATTCTCTCTTCTCGTAACTCCGTTGCAAAAACTGAAAGAGAGTTTTGTTCCTCAGCCAGTGCTGAGAAAAAAACTCTCTCGAATTTTTAAAATCCGTCTCCGTTTGCCCAAAAATTGATCTGGAAGATGACATGGTAAAATAGGCAAAAATGGTAACTTTTGGAAAAAAGTGGTTTTTTGGCGGGATGACGGTATTCCAGACCACCCCCCCCCTCGTTAAATGTAGAATTCCCGGGGGGGGGTCCATAATTCAATGTAGGCCATTGATTTAGATGGCCACCCAGGAGCCGTTCAGATGAGCACGATGGTTATTTTAATTCCGGACCCCC
>JZKD02S1631135.1:6572-25163 GCA_000966675.3 Picea glauca | reverse complement strand
ATGCTTCGTGTGTCCCCTTCCTTTTCTTTAGCTCGGGACAATGATTCTTGTAGTGACCATACTTTCGACAGTTGAAGCATTGTACTTCTGAAATATCTTTCTCTTGATTTGACTTCCTCCTTGAGCCAAACTTCCTTTTGTTCCTGAAATTCTTGAATCTTGTTGAGAAGGCTTGATCATGGTACTTCTTTTGGGGTTTCACTTTTTCATTGATCCTGGATTCTTCTTGAGCACAACAAGTCCAAAGTTCGTCAAATGTAGGATACTCCTTCCTTGTGTTCATGCTTGCGGAAAATGCATCCCATGTCTTGGGAAGACCATTGAGTACTATGTTTACCAATTACTTCTCTGAAATGATCTCTTCAATAGCTTGTAGTTGATATCTTAACTGAGAGATCCTCATAAAGTATGATGTTATGTTGTCGTCATCATTCATCTTCATGTCACGGAGCTCATTCTTCAGACTCATTACTTATCCAATGTTTCTAACTGAGAAGAGGTTTGTTAGGGCATCGTACATCTTCTTCGATGAGTCAAGATGGGAGATGTAGGGTATCAAGTGGTATTTTATATAATCCACTATGATACTCATGGAATTGATGTCAACGTATTTGAACTTCTCCATAGTTGCAACGTTCTGTGGTTCTTTCTCTTTTCCTTCTTCAAAATTTGGTTTCGTGATCTTTCCTTTCATGATATCCAACACTTTATTCTTGCCAAGGATGAGGTCAGTCCTTGTCTTCCATGCTCTAAAGTTAGAAGCTCCATCTAACTTGTTCTCTAACTTCATAGAGTAAGTCATGGTTTCTTTGACTTGGTCAACCCTAGATTTGACCAGAAATTCAAACTTCACGTCTTGGCTTTCTGAGAGTACCAGGAGATGCACTGGGCCAGGGTGCACTGATCTATCTAGAGATTAGGTCAATCCATTCAATTAAGGTGCCTCAACAAGAGGATTAGGGTTTCTGCAACTGCACCTTCTAGTAACCCTAGTTGTGGTGTCTTGGAAGTTGCTCCTGCTAGTAACCCCAATGACAGTTCCTTAGTGAGCTCAATATCCTAGCAGCTATGCTTCCTTCTAGCATTTAGAATGAATGAAGGAGGTGTGGGACCATAACCTGTTGGAATATAATGGATGTGATTATTTTACCATTGACAATATCACTATTGTCACCCAACCATAGGCCAAAGCCACCATCCGAGCACCTTAACCTTGACTGAGAATCATTCCGGAAGCAAACCCTAGGCTAGATAGCCAAAAAATCTATAGTTCATATTCCTCCAAGGATAACACACCAACAATAGCTAATCAGATAGTCCAAACCATAGCCAAGAGATAGTCCAAACCAAAACGTGTCTGCTAGCTGCAGCAGCTGCAATGACATCTCTCCTCAAACCTGTGCACAAGACTGGGCACTGCAGTGCGTACCAGTTGCTACTCTACAATTCTGAGACCGTGACAAATGAGAGACTGACACCATGTATTTATAGTATTCCTGGCTAACTGCCTGGGCCGACTTCTTATTCTGGGCATCTGTTTGTTCATATTATTATTATTTCTTTTGGCCGACTTCTTCTCTTGGAGGATAATAACCTAATACAAATTATCTTCTTGAGTAGACAAGTCTTCTAGGGTTATTAGCCAACTCATTAGGGTTTCTCTTGCTTCCTGGAGTATTCTATTCTCGTCAGGTTTACATGTGGAGGTAAATACCTCCCACAACTACCATAATATCAACATGAACCACATGGGTTTGAACTTGCCTGCCCCCCGGGGTTCCTTATCTTGGTCATAGACCAGGACAAGGTCTCCTTCAGAGAAAATCCGAGGGCGAATGGATCGATCATATTGACACTTGAATTTGTGTTTTTGAGCCTCGTTAGCCAAGGACGCATAATGACACTGCTCATTGAGCTACTCAAGGTATAATAAACGATCTTCAAGCGGTGAAGTGTCTGGAAATAACTGTACTGCCAACTTTAGAGGTAGGATCTGACACTCTATAGGTAAGACTGATTCCATCTTGTAAATGAGTTGAAAAGGTGAGAAACTAGTTGTAGTCTTAACAGACGTTTGGTAGGCCCATAATGCTGAGTATAACATCAAATTCCAATTTGACTTGGCCGAATTGATCGTTAATTGGAGAATAGTTTTAAGAGATTCATTCACCGCTTCCACCTGACCATTCACTTGTGGGTAGTAGGGTGATGAATGTTCTTTCCTCAACCCAAGATTTGATGTTAACTCGGTCATCATTTTTTTCTAAAAGTGACTGCCATGGTCAGTGACAATATCTCTCGGGACGCCGAATCTTACTATTATCTCGTTGAACAAAAAGAGAGCTCTGGTCTCACCATCATCTTTGAACATTGGCATAGCTTCAACCCACTTTGTGAAGTAGTCTACTGCTACGATGATATAGCAGTGCCCCCTTATTGAAGGGGGGTTTCATGTAGTGTAATCAATCCCCCACTTGGTGAAGGGACCAACTGTGATGACGGGAAACATGGGAGCGGGGTGTGCCCTCATCTTCCGAGAGAAGATCTAACATGGGTGGCACTTCTTGACCGATTCAACACAATATTTGATTAATGTCAGCCAAAAGTAACTTGCTCGTAAAAGATTTTGGGCTGTTGCCAACCCAGATAGATGACTGCCACATCCTCCAGTGTGGAAATTGTTAAGCATGATTTCTTCTTCTTCATGAGTGAGACAATGGTGAAGGATGCAATCTACACCTCGATGATACAAAGTGTCCTCGAGTATAAGATAGTTCTTAGCATGATGGCGTATACGACGACGCTCATCACGAGAAGTAGAGGCGGGGCACTTCAAATTCTGGAGATAGATAAGTATATCTCCATACTAGGGGTCCAAAGATGCGATAAAAAACATGTCTCTTTTAATAGGTGACTCTTCGGGCATAACATCACTTGAATTGACCAGAAGTTCTGAGATGAGTTTCTCAAAGACCAACGACTTTTTGGATTTTTCCGAAACAAAATCTAAGTCAAATTCCTGGAGGACAACTATCCATCTACTGATCTTTCTGCCAATTACCCGTCTTGTCAACACATATTGAAATGGATTCACAACGACAATGAAGGTGGTCTTGCGAAACAAGACATAATGATGGAACCATTGGACAGCATGAACTGCTGCCAACACAAGTTTTTCAACGTGGGAATAATTGAGTTCCGGTCCAACTAGGCCTCAACTTAGGTAATAAATCACATATTCTGAGAGCAAATCATCCTCCTGAAGTAAGACCATACCAATGGTCGACTTTTCTGCAGCCAAGTACAATAAGAAATCTTTATTATAATTGGGTGGCCAAAGGAATTTGTCTTTGTCCCAATGAAAAGGAATGTCCTTCTTTAGTAAACGCATAAAGCCCTTTGTGATCTCGACATAGTTTGTGATGAAACGCTGTAGAAAGTTTGATTTTCCATGTAAACTCTAAAGTTGAAGGATTTTGCATGGGGGAGGCAATTGAATTATTGCCTCAACCTTGAGAGGATCGACCATGATCCCTGTTGTTGAAACTATGAAACCTAGCATATGACCCGACGTTACGCAAAAACTGCATTTGTTTGGATTCTAGCGAATCCGGTAGTAGCGACATCACTCAAAGATAAGTCAGAGGTGTGTGGGATGATCAGTTCTCTTACAAGAACATGATTCTAAATCATCAAGGTAAGCCTCGACTATATGTTTGAGATCATGGAAAGAAAAAGACATGGCCCACTGAAAGGTAGCTCCAACAATTTTTAGACCAAAAGGCATCTTGCAATAAGCGAATGTACCCCATGGACAAATGAAAGTTGTTTTGTGTTGGTCTTTGGCTTTGATCTGTATCTGATTTTATCCCGAAAAACCGTCCATGAAAGAAAAGGCCTCGCAACCTTCACATTCATCGAGTATCTGGTTAATACATTGTGTGGGGAAATTATCCTTTGGACAGGCTTTGTTCAAATCATGGAAGTCCATACATATGCGAATCGTACCCTATTTTTTGTTGACCGAAATGAGATTTGACACCCGTTGGTTGATATGGACGGGGTAGATAAAACCTGCTTTGAGCAGTTTCTCTACTTCATCCTTAATAGTTGTTGCTTTCTTAGGATTAACCAGATGAAGCTTCTGCTAGACCGGCTTAGCATCAGGATAAGTCATGATTTCATGTTCGACGATTCTTGGATCAATGCTTGGCATTTCCTCGTAAGACCAGGCAAAAATGTCACAGAATTATTTAAATAATTTCGTGTAGATTTGAATCTCCTCGAGGGAACAGTCAGCTCCGACGAGAATATTCTCCATGACACCAGGGGTTTTGGAGATATCAATAGGTATCGTTTCAGTGATGGTTTCCATATTACCCATGGCGTAAACAACGTGTGTAGCCAAGGGATTGATAGGACAAGACCTATCTCTAGTCATAGTCAAAGTGAATTCCCCTGCTTCAATTCTTCTTAACCCTGGGAGGAAATAAGATCTGTGATGGAGATCATCCCAGGGTTTGTCCAGACTAGTCATTGCTTCACTAATCGCTTCTTCTAAGGGCAAGAATAAGTCTAAATAATTAGTATCGGCAAGGGAACCTTGAGTCAAAGTAGGCTCTAGAATCATATCTAACTCTTGTGTGGGAGTTGGATTGGGGTCAGAGGGAGCTTGCTGAACTATAGAGTATGCAACTTCTGTCGTGGACAAGGGCATGGCCATACCATGGTGCTCTGTCCCTTCCATCATGGCCCATGGGGAAGGAATAATCCATGGATCGTTGAAGTAAGTCGTACGGAACAACGAGACTTGAAAAATCTCAACCTTAGGTTGGTCCGATATGAACTTAACATCACCGAAAGGAGGTGGGTAATCAAAAGTACCCATCAAAGGTGGGAACAAACCAACCCCTATGTTGACGATGCCGAGTTGACGGTCATCAATCATCGGGACCATGGATGCCCCCGATGAAGGGTCAGGACAGGAGAAAGACAACTGATCAACAGTCACGATCCGACCCTCGTGTGAAAACAATAAGACCCAAAAAAATGTAGCGACCAATGCTTATATGGCATAGGTCCAACTCCTTCCTGACAAGAGATTGTAGTCGAGAGACACATCAACCACTTCAACCTCGACACACACGATCTTCCCTCCTAACTACACGGGGAAAGAGGGGATGATGCTATGTGGTCGGAATGAATGACCATAGAAAGCAGTAAGAAGAGTAGGTGATGGAGACAAAACGGGTTGGCCAATGGCCTTCCAACACGCTAAATAAATTATGCATGTCGAGGCTCCCTCATCAACCATCATGCGGAAAATGTTCTGAGTAAAATTTTTCATGGTGTAGGCTACTACTATCTGAAACACTACGTGGTAAGGGAGACGAGGTTTTAATTCGGTCGTATCAAGCATGATCGTACCCGTATTACAAGTCTCAGCAGATCCTAGGGAGGCTAACAGTGACTTTCTCTGGGAAGGGCAGCTCTGGAGGACCTCCAAAGAAGACATCGCACAAGGGGTTTGAGACAAATCCTCCACCATAGAGTAGTTCTGGGTGGCCCTTGCGTTTGGATTGTGAGAAGCTTTCTTGAACACACCTTTTGGGATGTGTGTCATTGTTTCTCCCAACGTCTTCTCAATCTGGAGAGGAAGAGATGGGATTTTGGCTTCTTTACCCTTCTCATAGGTGTTTGGAATTCCATAGTCAAGTGCTCTAGTCGATATATATGCACCACCTTTCATCATATACACATTCGCGGATGAAGGATTACTCGAAGATGGAGGGGGTCCTTGACTGCCCCCTTCCATGCTTGGAGAGGCTTGAGTTAAATTTTTCCCATGTTGAAATGGGTTCATTAACACAACAGGCTACTGCTGCGCCAATAACTTTTGGGCCTCCACAAGCCGAGGGCACTAGTGAGTTGGGTGGTCTTTCGTGCATAGGTTACAAGGATACTTCAACTTCCTTTTTTCTATGTTGCCCCCGCCAACATTATTGGTGGGTTTCTTATCCCCCTTACCCTTCTTTCGTTGTTTCTTCTTTCCATTAGGCTACTGGGTGGCCTTCGAGTTCATCGATTGAACATTGTGTACATCCGACATTTGGGTAGGGGGAGCAGCCAGACCAGTGGTATGGCTGGCCACTTTCTGCTATATCGACAATTGCTGCAATTGTTTTGATAGTTGATCAGCGGGCTTCGTTTGTGCTGAACCAACAATACCATCAACATGTGGTCCAACTCTTTGTCTGGTCTTGTCAAGGATTGACCACCGTGCATCTGGAAAAATTTCATAAAGTAGTCCAGACTGAGAGTAAATCAGCTCTAGCTGTTAAGCTCACATTATTGCATCTTCTTTGGAAAACACTCCCGACGTTGCGACATATTTGGATAACTGGGGTACCAAAGACTTAAGGAACCACTCAAGTAGGCATGCTGGTGAGACTGACACTTTTATCAAACTCTTCCGGTATCTCCATTCTCGGATGTGATCGGAGATATGGTCTGCCTTTGTCTATTCGAAGTTGGACAACAATTCTGTGCCAGCATTGTATCTCACATGTAATTGGAAATGGTTTAAGAAAGCCATTGCCAATTCTCTGAAGGAAGAGTATCTTGAGTGGTCGAGCTCAATGTACCATTTCACAACACTCCCAATGAGAGTGCGTTGAAACAAACACAACTGTACATAGTCATCTTTCAATGCATTAGACGAGCACCAAAGGTGAAAGTTAGTCACATGATCGCTTGGATCTTCGTTAGGATTCGCTTTGAACTTTGGAATGTCCGAAGGAAACTTGGTCAACATAGGAGGCCAACGCAGATCGTGATAGATAGGGTCATTCAACAACCTTGTCAACTCTCACAAAAACAATATTTCCAGAAACGGTAGTTTGGGTTGTTGATTATAACTGTGGAAAAAGGAGCTTAGAGTTTGATTGGCACTAGGTTGCCAGGAAAATTTGGGTTGCTGCCCAGGGTTCTGGTAAAAACCATGTCCATGACCAGCGTACAGATTCTGCATTTGTTGAGACATCATTTGCTGATTCCCATAATAGGATGTGGAAGGTTGGGCTTGTGTTGCATTCGAAGGATTTTGGGAAGGGTTGCCCCATGCCAATCCTACGGGCATAGGTCCTGTGCCTTGCCCGGGGTTCCATTGGCTATGGAAGGGGTTGCCCCCGGTCGACATCCATGACAAGGGAACTAATCCCTACCATGGATTCCAAGGTCCTTGTGAGTAAGGAATTCCTGGGTTTTCCCCCTGTGCAGGAATAGTACCTTGCATAGGATTTTGTTGTCCATAACTGGGGTTGCCCCTGGTTGGGAAATTAGCTGACGAGAAAGAGTTGTTACCAAACGTGTTGAACAAAGAGAATGGTGTCGAACCTACCAGCATGCTATGAGAAGGTATTCCTCGAATCCCTGCTCCAAACGAACTGTAATTTACATTTGGTCTGGCGAAATGCTGGTGAGCACCGCTGAGCGAAGGGGACAAAGGGGTTATATGAACCCCTCCATAAGGGAAAGAGTTATAGGGAGCTAAAGTGCCCCCCATGGATCCTTGCAGAGGAGCGTTAGAGCTCCCTGCCCCTAGACCTAAATTCTGTAGAGTGGAGTAGGAAAGTACAAGGCTCATACCTGAGCTAGGCATCCCGTATGAGAATGGAGGGCCTGTCGCACTCTGGGTGAAAGGAGGAGTGGTTGCCACCATAGATGGAATCAGACCATTGCTTGAGGTAGAGGTGGTCGAGACCATAGTGGCTCGGAACGATGACGGTGGGTTAGGAGGTGGAACACCTCCTGTGGTGACTGCCGTGGAGGGAATATGAGAATTCCCGAAAGAAGTGGCATCATTTGTTTCCATCGCTTCTTGTGACACTGTCTGGCGCTCGTAAGGATAAACCTGTACGATGATGGGCACTGAAAGATCAGTGATCAGAGGTTCGTACGGACCAAGAGCTTCTGCTCCAAGGTCTGAAATGGTTTGTTCCTCCGGGATTGAAAGTTCTTCTCTCAGAGGTTAGTTGGGCACAGTTTCCTATGACCCAGTTGCCTCAAAATACCTTTGCTAGTCTAGTCTTCACCTTAGCAGTTGCGGGGGTGGATCCAGTGTAACCGGTGGCAGGCCAAGAAGCCTTCGTGACCGACGGAGCTCCCGATCCTCCACTGTGTGAGAAGATCAAAGACACACTAGGGATTTTCTAATCGTTCAAGAACCAACACACACTAGAAAAAGTCCCTATGAGATAAAACAAGCAGTCACTAGCTAGTTGGAAGAACAGTTACAACAACCAACACTAGAGAAACTGACCGGTGCAAGGGAAACTCGAATACAGAATCACCCTCCAAGTATACTCTGCAAAGTGTGGCTCGATGTCTGTCTTAGGTCTTGTGTTATAGCCCTGCAGTCACCTGTGTAAGTCCCTAAAATAAAGGCAACTAGGTTGCTAGCGCATGAACAGTCACCAGGCGGGTGCAGTCAACAGTCGGGTGGACCGCAATGAGCAGGGTATCAAGCCCGAAACCTGTCAAGGGTAACAAAAGAAAGTGGTATGGAAGACAACTGAGGACCTCGAATGGATTTGAGACCCATGAATATCTATGGAAAATGTGATCGACGGAATCCCAAGACAAGCCCTTTATATGCATTCCCCACTATGCTTGGTTCGGCTTTGGAGGGGTTATCTCCGCTACCTTCCTGCACGCGACCTCGTGTTTAGCCTCTGTGTTAGAGGGGGGTCCCAGATAAATTTCACGATATTAGACTTTTAACACTCCCTAGAACAGACTCTTATGTTTGTTTTGTAGCCTTGAAGAGTTTCCTCTCCAACCTAAATCAAGGCTCTAGCCTAGACTAGTTGATGGACCCTACAAACATAAAGTCTAGTTGATTTTAATTAATCGTTGATTTTTGTGGCTTGTATTAAGTCAAAGTTTATGAAAGTGAAACTAGTGATGTTTTGAGAGACGAAAGAGAAGATAAACAGAAATATGGAAACACAATAACTTCTTGACAAATTCAAATTTGCACTTTTAAATTCTTTAACCAACTTTTCAAACTACTTTTTTCCTAAGATCTTTGAACAAAAAACTCAAAACATGATTTCACTCGACTACGAGCTACTTATTGTCCTATGTAAACAACTAATAACTTATGAAAGAAAAATGTTTTCCTGATTATTGATGCAAACAACCAACTACTTAATCAAACAAATAAATGACAAAAAAAAATTTCTTTTTATTTCAACATGCTTTAAAATAAGAGAATTGAAAAATGGATTCCTTTTCTTTTTTTGTAAAGCAAGAAAAAGGATAAAGTGCAGACAAAA
Organism: Picea glauca; assembly: GCA_000966675.3. NCBI lineage: Eukaryota > Viridiplantae > Streptophyta > Pinopsida > Pinales > Pinaceae > Picea > Picea glauca. The sequence goes on along the minus strand of JZKD02S1631135.1, from coordinate 15,825 downwards.
CATAAACCAAAAATAACTTTTGGCCCTACTGCAGATCGCAGGGAGTCACTGACCAATCCCAAAAGGATGATTGGAAAAGACTCACAGATTTGTCTAAAAATCTATTAAAGAAAACTCAAGAAATCTTTTTGATGAAAATAAAGTTATGCTAAGGTTAGACCTAGGATATAGACTGTGATCACAGAGACCAAGGCTTAGACCAAAAATAACCCTGAGAAGACTGGGTTCTGACAGGGAAGAGGATGACTGCCTCTCTTTGTCAAAAGATCTCGCCGACATAGACACGCTACTGTCACTTCAGTAGCAAGTGTATATACGTGTGTTGTCCAAAGCTAGAGTGCGTATGCATGAATGCAGGGCTACTGCAAGGTGCGTATAGATCTGTAACTGCTCAAAAAGTGAAAAAACAACAGTCCAACACAGGCAGGGAGTACTGGTATTGAAAACCAGAATCCCTTCGAGATAGAGAAAATTACTTTGACAAAGAAAATGCATGGAAAATTTGATAAAGAAAAGCTAATCTGAGGTTATTCCTAGGCTATAGACTACGGCGCAGAGACCATGAACAAATCCAGGAAACCCCTGAGAAGGATCACTTTTGACAGGGAAGAGGATGACTACCTCTCCTTTTTGAAAAAAAAAAATTCTGGACTTAAGCACGTAATTGATACTTCAGCAGCCAACGGATGTACGCGGGATGTCTAAAGGTAGGGCGTGTGTATATGCGCATAGGGCTTATGTAGGCCGCATATACCTCTGTAAATTTCTAAAAAGAAAACCAAACAGTCAAGCAATCATGCGGGGAGTACTGGTATGGAAGACCAGAATCCCTACAAACTCAGACTCTTGCAAAAAACTCAGAAAAAGGTAATAAAACCAATTTAAAACACCCAAAAGGTATCCCCAAAAAACCTGAGAGATATCTCCCCAGTGGAGTCGCCAATTCTGTTGTGGGTGGGAAATCCCCCTACGGACTAGCATTAAGGGTTTGGTAATGCATGCAGAAAATGACCTTCGAAAGCCTCCTACTTTTTCCTATTATCCCAACATAAACCCCACATTCATGCATGAAACACAAGGGTAAAAGGATCCAATAACTCTACCTTAAATTCCACATTTGATGTTGATCCTTTTGTGTTCAATTTCTCCTTGACTGCAAGTCTCCTCCCAAAGCTAACCTGCATTCATACATAGACAAACAAATAACTCCACACATGCATCTCATATATAAATTAGTGGGTTAGAGGTTCTAATGAAATATAATAAAAAATTGAATATTGAACACCTCATATAGCGGGACAAGAAAAGTACTTCTTTATATTAACTTCACAAAAGTAACTTACAATGGTGAAATCGACCACTGCTCCATGAATCTGGTCCTGGGATCCTCTTCTATTGTGCGCCAATTGCTAACACACCTGCTTCTCCTCTTCAGTGAAATCACAAAATGGTTGCAGAATCTTGGGGCAAGGGGAATAAAAAAAAGGGCAGAGTTTCTTTGCGATTATTTTCTCTCTTTCAAATGGGACCCCTACCTCTCCTTTTATAGGATCAAAGAGAGTAGTTATCCGGTTGAATGACCGGCTATGGGTGGTCAAACAGTTTAGGAAATTTACCCAAAAGTCTGTATTCTGTCTGCAACTTTCTATTTTTTGTGATTTTGTCAGTATACACGGGCTGTAATGGGTTAGCTAGTGTATATACGCGTGCAATAGTGGTGCAGGGTGCGTATGCCTTCAAAAGGATGGTTTTTGAAGATCTGTTTAAAGGTGGCTTGGAAAAAATGGCAAGTGAGATGGCTTGATGCTAGGTATGCATGTCTAGTGAAAATTAGGGTTATAACAACAACCATCTTGTTAGAACTATACATATCATACAAACATTGTCAATTAAATTTACAGGTACCTCTTTTGTTTAATTCATGAAGAAAAATTATATCAATTTTCATATTATAACAGATCCCTGTTATTTTCCTCTAAATCCTCTGAATAAGCTTTCCAATGAATGTACTCTTTCCCCAATCAGATATCAGAGTTGAAAGTTAGGACTCCATAAAAAAAAACCACTTTCATCCCCTTTAGCTGAGATAGAAAATTGAGAATTGAAGAGGTGCTTCCTTCAAACCAAGTTCCATGCGACCATGGCTCGAAACCACAGGCTTAATCACCCTTTAGCGCCCCGCTCTGTATTTTTCTATAAAGGAGATTTCACGAAGAACAAGTCCGAGGGCTGATTTACTTCTAGGCCCCTTTTACATTAACATGAGATAGACGTTGGGACCAAGTCCTCCGGACTTCGGCCTTCAACTATTTTCCCCTGTCAACTTATGTTTTCCCCTGAAGTTGCACTTTGCCTAAGCCTTTAATAACTCCACTAGAAAAAATAAACAACCAATATTTAATATCCTACCGAATGGATGATCCTGCCCTCATCTAGAGGCTTCAACGAGATCAATGGATACGACTTAATTAGGCATTGAGATGGACAACGCTCAAGCAATTCAAAAATTCGCTCTCCGAGGTATTTCCATCCCTGAGTCTTCCACTTCCCCCGAGTGGCAATCCTCCGAAGTACTTACCTCTGCTCGCTCTGCTGGATCCAATGGTCACAAGAACTCCTGGAGGGTCTTAGATCAACGAACCGCGTGAATTCGCTACTCCAGGACTCCGAGACATTTAAAATCTCAAGTCACTCAACTCCTCGGAGTGATATCTTCCGAAGTGCTTACACTATCCTTCCACTGCTTGATCTAACAGTTGAGAAAGGTCCAGGAGGGATCTTAGATCAATGACCTGCGTGCCTTCATGACTTCGGGCTTCGACACTTTTCACTCAGAGAGACTTGAAAATCGTTAGAGTACCAAGTCTCTAGACTACAATATCTACTACCACGTGTCTTCTAGGACCAATGGTCGATATGTAATCTAGTCTTCGGGCCTTCGGGATTTCTCGACCCAACGCAAACTGTCACATCTTTTTTCTTCGGAGTGCCCGGTCTCCATACTGAACGATCTATCTCCATGTGGAGAAATACTAGAAGTGGACACATGGCCTAATCAAGAGGGTGACATGTGTCACGTTCTAATTGACATTTCAATCCTCCATAGGTTCAAAACTCACTGACATGTGGCACACATCCCATGTGTCCACGTCATCCCAGGTGACGTTCGCGAGCCACGTCACTTCAGAATTTCAAGCTTCAGAAGATTTTACCCTTGCATTCGAGGGTCCACTTCACCTCCAAGTAGCATCATCATGCCCCACCACTTCGGCTCTTCGGGCTTTGGGACTTCGAGCTTCGGGAGTTTCCACACTAGCACACTCCAATTCTCCCAAACTCTGAATTCTTGAACTGGCCAATCTAGTGACATGTGTCTCCCTTATTGAATGGTCCTTGTTAACTCTGGACTTCAGGACTTTGGGAGATACTACTGCAAAGATCAAAAGTTCTTGTTGATTTGAGATCAACGGTCCTCAATTGATTCGGGACTTTGGGTAGTTCTTTTCCTAGTGCTTCTCTCTGCAAAACCTTCCAGAGTACTAAGTATCTGAAGTGAGAGATCTGGTGCCGTGAGTCCTTGTTGATGGACGGTCCAGATGAACTCTAGGCTTTGGGCCTTCGGGAGTTCTGGCTTTTCTCATCCGTCTTTCTTCTGAAGTGGTTATCCGCTAGAGTGCAGGATATCCTACCACGTGTCCACTTTGATCAATGGTCTGGATCTACTCTAGATATTCAAAGCTTCGAGCTTTCAGGATTCCTCTACTCACTCAACTTCTTCTTGCTTCCTCCCGAAGTATGAGATCGCCTGACACGTGTCCCCTGCTTGAATATCAACGACCACAAGTGATTACAGAGACTCAACTCGCTCACTCTTTAATTTCCTTCCCGATCTCTGCAATGCGAAGATGCTCTTTTGTAGTGGGATCGATATCCACCGTTGATCTGTTGATCTAGCAACATCAACGATCTTGAATGATTGCGGGCTCACAACTTGCAAAAACTTTAATTTCCTCTCCGATCCTTGCAATGCCTCCCCACCGTCAATTTCTCTCCAATGAGATCTGATAGTTGTGACTTAACCTTTTCTTCGCCTTCATCGGATGACCCTTGTTCACCTGCCCTCCGATCCAACGATCCCATATCTCTCTTGATCCCACAGTGCCAATCACTCCCGAATTAAAAATGGATAGTCACGAGTCCATACCGGCCCGATGTTTCAACCAAAATCTATGATACCAATATGTAACATACCCAGCCACTCATAGGCCAGGCTATGCCACTTAATCTGAGTGCAACACACCTAGCCACTCGTAGGCGAGGCATGTTGCAGTCCAAGGGCTCAATTCTCTGATCTTATCTCGAAAACAAAGGACTTCTCAACAATGTTAGAAGCATGCATGCCACATGCATAAGACAAGATCCATGCCACAACATAAAAGAGATAAACAATGTGCCATGCACAACAAATAGCCAACAGACATGCACATTAAAAATACATATCTTAGAGATAATTAAATACATAGCGGAAATAAACATTACATAGAAAATAGAGAGAGAGCACTTATCTTTGCAAGTAAACATTCACCAAGTGGCTGCAGACCAAGGACGTTCCTCCCAACCATAGACACTATTTTTCATTTACTCTCAACAATATGCCACCCCCAATCCAGGGCTATGAATCCATAAGGACGGGTCCTAGGCCAAGTCTAAACACACAATAGTTGGCTAAGTAGCTCTCTGGTTTCCAAACCTCACAACAAATCCTAATTTCCATCTCTCTTTACCCCTCAACCTACACAACCCCAATAAATGAACACCTTTCTCTGCCATGTAGTCCCCGAGGTTGTTCCATTTCTCTCCAGGGCTCCAGTGCTACTGGTAAGGAAATATCCCTACTAGAAATTCCAAGGACTCTCAGCTGTGGACAGTTCAATTTGAACTGTCATTAGTCTCATGACTAACATGCCTCTCAACACTCAAGCTATCACAAGTGTTTCAACACTCACACCAATCCAAGTACACCAGATCTCTTCTACCCAACCTGCACAACCCCAAGAGAATGGAACCCCTTCTCTACCACGCAGTCCCTTAGGTTGTCCATCTCCTTCCAAGGCTCCAATGTTTCTAGTTAAGAATCTACCTGTTGGGACTCTCAGGACTTGCAACCGTGGACATTTCTATCTGAATTTCCATCAAGCTCATGCACATAGGCATCCATTCCCTCCTGGAATGATCAATAATTATTACAACCATTCATCAATGGCTCTTCTCTTCCTGCCATTCGTTTCCATGCTCAGCCGGAGATCATACAAACTACCACCAGTGAGTGAATAGGAAAGAAGAAAAAGGGAACAAAACGAACTAGGGGAAGAATATGAAGAAGAAATGAAACATCCCCCAAGGGATGTTTAAATCACATGAAGACAATGGCCACATGGCCTCCCTCCCAAGAAGCTCATGTAACCCCTTTTCTCCATAAAATCAATTATGGGTAAAATAAAATAATAATAAAAAGAAGACTTAGCCCCTCAATCCCCCTCTCTCGTGGAATCATAGCGCCCTGTCTCTTTTGTCCTTGTCGGTCTTGTAGCCAGCGGTGTATTTTATTAAAGTATATGAAGTATTACATTTCCTAAGCACTCTGCCCCCTTTTCAACTTTACCAGCTCACCAACCTAAGTCATATTTACATAATACATTATAGTTCATAAGGGTTAGAATCAGGATGTTACATGACATGGATAAACAACTAAGAAAGTTAGCAGGGCATCCCCAACATTGCATTTGGTTGTTTTATTCAAATTCTTTTGGTGTGGATAATCAATGAATAGAGAAACAATTTTTTGGTTTCAACATGCCTTTAAACATAAACATTGAATGCAATAGAGGATATGCACTAGCCTGATTTCATTTTAGTAGCCTTCAATATTGGGATCTAATTTCCACATAACATAAACACCAAGTGGAGCAGATATGCGGTGATGATATTCGTTTTGGTGGCCTCTAAACATAAATACTTTTAAGTATATTTTTTTTATCACATTCATAATTCGTTATCAATACTAAGAACCATGGTGCAATAATTTTTAAGTTTCAATTTATATACAAAATAGAAAACAAAGATCTTCAGTTTTCTTGTCCATTGGGATATATACCAACATGGATCCATCTTAATTTTGGCTCTATAAAATGACTAGAGGGTTAAATCCGTCAAGGTGCAAACCTCCCTCAAGTTTTACTCCCTGATGAAGGTTTTTGCCTCTAAATATTTGATCCCTATTTGTGCTTGCTAGAGCCAAAGTTAAGATGGATCTATGTTGGTTTGAAAACAAGTGTCAACTATCCTCTTCTACCAAATCCCTGATTCTTATAGTGGATGTCTCTGCAACTTCTATCTCTGACATGATTGTATGATCCTTCAAAACAAGAACAACTTTGGAATTGGAGTGGAGAATTAACAATAGTAGACACAATTCCTCCATCAACTTAGAACCATCTCTCCATACATCATCTAAAAACAAGCAAACCACTATGTCTACAGTGTTCGATTCAACCACATTTTTTGCATATTCATCGCCCATATTTTTATCTAAATCTATCTTTTTTAACATGGCTATTTACATATAAAGTTCATTCCTAAGATTAGCTAAAAAGGGATCATTTGAAACAATGAGCCAAAGAAATCAATAAAAATACATAAAACTCTCAAATTCACACGGTAATACATTTTTTAATACTTCATTGATTATAAATATTACACTTAATTTTCAAGTAATTTTATTTTTGTATTTTAAGTAAAAATAAATAAATTTATATTATAAAATGTATAATTTACAAAGATCCTGCATCTTTGATCTTTTAGTTTTAATTGCAAAACTTTCTTGCTTCCTCTTTTGCAATTTGTCATTCTTTCCTTTTCTCCTCTACTACTTGTTAATGTTTTCCACTTCCTCCTTTGTTACTTACAAAAATAGCTACATGATTCACTTGTTCCATAAGTTATACATTACAATTAGTTTGATGGGCTAGCTCAAGTGCTTTAATTTTTTTAGCTTCATGTAAGAGGTCTCAAGGTTGATCCCTCGAGATAATTGCCTTAGTTGCATGCCTCACTCAATGTTCCTACCCGACCAAGTACCATAATCAACACCAATGGGTTTACAATAAGTACCATCTATGAAATGCGAGGAAGTACCCAAGAATTTCGTCACAAGATTTTTCTTCGGAAAAAAAATAATTATACACTATAAATCTTCCAATAAACCACAACCCAAATTTGAGATGACTTTAATTTATCCTTCCAATACCTTTTACATTTACATCCTAAGTGTTATATTGTGTAATATATTTTACATCTTAACTCACTTGTAACCTAATGTGAACCTAACCTTCAATGCTTTTAAGGAATTCAAAATCAAACATTACAATATATCATTTTATTTAACTAATTATAATCATATAACCTTACCTTACAAGTATTTTGTGAGCCCACAACCTCATTACATGATTCCCATGACCTCTTTCTACAATGAAACCCTACTAACCACAAATTCATAAATCCACAAATTATCCTTTAAAAAATACATTTTACTTACAACAACCATCTAACCTTGAATTCGTTCATCCTCATATCTTTTCCCTTAATTGAATTCGTTCATCCTCATATCTTTTCCCTTAATTGAATTCGTTCATCTTCAATAATGGGGCATTTATTATAGATTTCTTGCTTGGTAAGTAATTTTCTTTTAATATTTAGCTTGCTTGGTAAGTAATATGCCAAGCCTACGAGTAAGCACCTCTTTTCTTAACAGAAAAAGTATTGCATAGTATTTTTCGTTCCTCTATCCATCGCAACTATCTCATGGTGTTAGTGTTGCAAGAAATTTTAAAATGCCCCTCAAGAAATTTTAAAATGCCCCTCAAAGAAAAGCAACACATCTAGTGAATCTCAACTAAGGAAAGACATCATTGATTCTTGAATAGATTTTGATGGTTGGAAGGTGAAGTAGAATTATTCAAAATATCGAATGAATTTTAACTAACTAAAGAAACACATCAATTATTTTTGGATAGATTTTGATATTTGGAAGGTGAAGAGTTATTTAAGTCAAGTCAAGTTAGTGAATAAGAAATCACTGCAATATCAAAATCAACTTTGTGAATAAGAAATTACTACAAGATCAAAATCAAGTGAATAATTGTTTTAATGCAAACTTAAAAATAAAAATAAAATAATGAAAAAAAAAAACCACTACATGATCACAATAAAGTGAATAAGAAACCACAACATAATCTCGTAATCAAATGAAAAGTCTTGATACAATAAACTAGAGAATAAGAAACCACCGTTGGATTAAATGAGAGGTATGATATATTTCTCAACTATACATTAAATGAAAGGTATGACATATTTCTCAACTATATACTTTATTATCAATACAATGAGATATTAAAAAATTAACAAATTATTAGCATTGTGTTGAAGCCTCATCTACTTGGATCCCCTTAAATTTTTTAAATGAGCTTCTTGAATATATTTGGTCTTTCATTTGTTTTGTTTTTTTTAAATTCAGGATTGAATATTATAAATCATTTAAAAAATGTTTAAAAGAATGTATACTTAAACCTTATTCTTGTAGATGCAATGTTGTTGGTTTTGTGTCAAGTTGCATCATGAGTTTTCTTTGTCCCTTTGTGCATTTCACTCATATGATTGATCATATAATAATTATTACATCATATTGATTCAATTGATTAAGATTTCTCTAATTAGTAATTTTTTCCATGAGTATGAAGGTATAAACACTAATAAGTCGTGAGTTTGGTAATGAGAAAATCTAGTTTTATTATTATGGATCTAATGGGGACATAAAGAATGCATAGGTGACGGATGCATTATACGTGTATTTGTGCATGAATAACACAAATGGGAGAATGGTCACTGATGAGCATGCATGCATGTTAAGATATTGTGCTTTTACAAAAGAGACATAATTAAGAGTAGGTGAATGTATCATGGTTATGTCAAGTTGCATTTGACAATGCAATGATGGGTGAGTGCAAGCTAATGATGGTCTCTCATGACGTGTTAATGGCAATGCAAACATGGAAAAACAATAATTTGTTAACTTGGAGGGATTATTCAAGGTACTTTTACAATGAATTTGAATATGATGTAAAAAGATGAAACATAAGAAACTAAATTAGCTTTCAGAATATACAACTTTTATTCATAGATATTGTGAATAACTATG
>JZKD02S1631124.1:96319-117646 GCA_000966675.3 Picea glauca | reverse complement strand
TTGATACCCAACTTTGTGCGTAGGGTATGAAACAGATTCGTCATCTCATGCACATCTTGGTCCCTTTGCTGCCGCAACGTAGTCCATTGTATGTATTTGTCCTCATAGCTCCCCAGAGGATAATATTGTTCCTTGATGGCGTCTTAGAAATAATTCCAAGTGGGTACGGCCGAGAACAAAGAGGTTTCTTCCTCGCCCTCTTGCTTCGAGTAGGTTTCCCACCAGTCCTTGACATGGGGAGCGGCTTTGAGGAGTGCGAAAATAATCTTTTCTCGGTCGGAAAAGTCATGAACCGAGAAATATCCTTCTAACAGATTCAACCATCTATCTACGGCATATGCATCTATTTGGCCGTCAAATATGGGAATGTCAAAGTTTACTTGTACCTTAAAAGGAGTGGCACCTCCAGAGTGGCTTCTAGATGTCGATGCACCGCCAATCGTAATCCGTTGAAGAATCTAGGCAAAGTTGTCCATCATCGCGTTCCTTTGTTTCTCAAGGGCCTCCTCGAGCAACATTTTGATAGGATCTCCTGATCCCTCATCTTTATTTTCTTCTCCCATGGGAGGTCGTCAGGGTTTGTGAGGCTTATCTTGCAAAGGTTCAACCAGATCGAGCCCCAACTCCTTATACCCCGATCTCGTTGGCGACATGCAAAGAAGGATCGAGAATGAGCAGACTGCTCTGATACCACTGATCCAGATTTATGTAGGAACACAATGAAATACAAAAATACACATAAACACAAAGATGCAGTGGAAATAAGACTTCGTTTCATTAATAACAAATGACTAAAATATACTTATAGACAGAATGGAAATAAACTAGCTAGGTGTTGGTAGCTTATCTCTGAGAAGAGATGTGGTCTCTACTCGCATCCATGAGAAGATGATTACAATGAGGCTTTGAAGGCCCTTTTACAATAAACGAGAATGCCAAAATTCCTATGCATCCAAAAACCTAACCCTGGGAGATGAAGCGCCAAAAGTCATGTGGGCCTCGTTTGGGTAAGTTGGTGCATCAACTTCCTGGGGTCGTAACTTTTGCATACGATCTTCGTTTTAGGCGTATGATAGCTCGTTGGAAAGACATATCCGAGGCCTACAACTATCAATACAAAATAACAATGTTAGATGTTATTTTTTGATAGCAACATACCCCAAAAAGCATCGTTTAGGGCCTCAGGACCCAAAAAAACTGCTAAAAAACTGCTAAAAAGAGTAAACTGTGCGAAAACTAAAAACCTGAAAGAAGCATTGGTGGGGATCCAAGTGGAATAGGTGGGTGGCCACCAATATCCACCTGAATCAAGGAACCTACTATATTAGCATTCATATTCTGTCCAGAAATTTTGACCGAGACTTCCATTTTATGCATTTTTTATATCGTTGGAAAAGTATTTCCAATATCTACAGCTTCCCATTTATATGATTGGGTAAATTCCTAACCAAATTAACTATGTTTTTTAGGATGAAGATATCGCACCTTGTCAACATCCACGAAGGATGGAACACCTTCATCATGAGCAGAAGAAGAAAACATCAAATTCAGGGAACCTTATATAAATTTTCAATTAATTAATGCTTCAATTATATGAGTTCAAATGATTAGTATTAATAGTTTATTTGGACTTACTCTCATCGTCGCATGTAAAAACAACAATAAAAAAAATTGTAGTGGTGGAAATGTTATATATCATATTAACAGTTAGTCTAAATTAGATTGTAGCCTCCTAGAAAGCTTCAATAGCCACACAACTGTATGTTATGAGCAGAAACACTAATAGATAAGTTCTGAAATAAAATGGTAGTGGAAATAATGATTTAACAACAAACATGAAACCTCATTTGGCACAAAAATATGAACAATGCCACTTGAAGAATACTCAGGAAAATAAAGACATATTTAAGGAGAATAGTTATTTATTCATCTCTAGGGAAAAAACAAAGTTTGACAATAGAAATTGCATCAGTATAAATTACAGAGACTTATCTCTCGCTTCAACAAGTTATTCCTCTAGAAAACAGTGTTGTGTCTTGGTAAAATAGCCTTAATTGTACAACCCGTATGACCCATAATTGCTAGTAAACTACCATAAACAATCTCAAAACTTCCTAGAAACATGTGTCAAGATAAGTTGTATGGTATATAACAAAATAACCTTAATGACATATAAAATTGTGTCAATCTATTGTTAACTAACACCCTCGATTTCTATTCCAGCTTCTTGTTGTACGGAGAAAAAACACAACCGTACTTGATGTTGAAATAGCTCCTTGGATTGCATTTCTATACCTCTCCTAGGGATGCATTCCAAAACCCTGGTTGTATATCTTCCCGCTAATCAAAGAAATTCTCTAAAAAATTGTTCCTCTTCAACATCCCTCTCACTCTCCTCAAAAGTGCACCCCTATCTCCCTCATGAGTTGCCTCTATCTATTTTGAAAGTGTAAATTCCCTAACCCTTGGTCTTCCAATGAGATTGATGGTCAATATTATATCTTTCCCTCATGAGATAAAAGGTCATGATTTAATCATTTGTTGAGGTCACTTAAGTCACTAAAGTGATCCATAACATCATAAAGTTACTTCTACACTTAAAAATTAAAACACCTAACCTTATAAAATCACTTTATAAAAACACATTATAAAGTCACTAGGGAGAAATGTGCTTAGTCACTTCGGCATGTTGGGTGCCACCAATGAAGAAGTACCTTCGAGATACAAAATCTAACCATCCCTCTTAGAAAGAGAGGTACTTATCATATCACCACTAGAATCCTTCTCCAACATGTCAACTTCTATAGTTTCTCCCTCTGTACTAGAATCCTCCACTCCCCCTGAACAAGAAGCCACTACTCCCACTACAATGGAAGCCTCTGTTGCTACCTATGTTGATCTATGAACTTAATTCATGATCCTAGAATACTTCACACCCTCATGAGCATCCATCTATGTCGTCTCATTCCTGTTGAGTCCTTTAAGAGTCCTGGAAGAGGATTGAGTCACAAGTATCAACTCTTTCTCTCATGCAACCTTCCCACTCTCCGAAATAGAATATGAATCTAGAAATCCGTTGGACCCCAACATGGGTTGTACCAAAAACCTGTACATCCTCTCATACCTAACACCAAGAAACATTGGTGTGTATGGAGTCGCTCCCTCTAGATATAACAATACCCGACTACATTTAAATGCAACTCCAAATACATCAGCCTCTAGAGGTGACACTGAGAGTAAATTAATTATCATCTATGGAATACAAAACACCATGACAACCTCCAGAAAGTATCTTGAATCTAGTTCAAATCTAACACTTCCAACCCCCTTTACTGTACATTGTGAGCAATCCTCATTGTCAACACCTCATTCTAAGTATGTTTCTGGAAGACTAAGGAACACTAACCTCATTCCATTATCCTTGAACCACAATTCAATGTCCTCAAACACAAGGGAACCACTTCCCATAGGACCAATCATGAGAGAAAACTACTTCTCATATTTCTCAGCAAAATCAACAATCTTTGTTGATGCTAACACCTATGGTTCCTTCTTCTTCTTCTTTTTATTTGGACAATTACTAGTGTAGTGGCCATCCTTGTGACATGGAAATCATTTCACTTTACTCATGTCCTTCTTCTTCTCATTTCTCTTTCCCACAAGAGTAAAATTCTTGTCATCTACACCATTCATTGTCTTATTCAGAGACCCCTCTCAGATATCCTCCTATGTAAATTCATCCCAAAATTTTCTCTAGACATGGAGATTCTCTCTCCCCACCACACACTTAAAAAAACCTCCCACTCCTTGTTGAAGCCTTTAAGGGATATACACACCAAATCAGAGTCTAGAATAACTTCTCCTACAGCTACCAACCCGTCCTTCACCTGCTCAGCCAAAATGAGGTAAGAGGTCACATTCTCTCCTTTGGCCATTCTATTATTGTGGAGCTTGTCCCAAAGAGAAATTTTCTAGTTCTCATTGTTTAACTCATACAAACCCTTCATTCCATCCCACATGTCCTTGGTTTTCTTATTCTTAACCAAATTTGGAATAAGGTGGTCTCTGACTCCGTCCATAATGATTCTTTGAGCCTTGGCTTCCTTCACTTCATGGATTTCCATAGCTATGGGATCCGACGTAGGTATTGGCATGACGATGTTTGAAAACAACCACAACTTGTTCTCCTTGAGAATACGTGTGATTCTCACCTCCACTGTAGGTAGTTGGAGATCCCCTCTAAGTTCTAAAATAAAATGGCTGTGGAAATAACTCTTTATTTGCAGACAAAAAACCTCATTTGGCACAGAAATCTAAACAATGACACTTGAAGAATACTCAGGAAAATAAATAAATATGTAAGGAGAATAGTTATTTATTCATCTCTAGGGAAAATTAAAAGTTTTACAACAACAATAACATCAATATAATATACACTTACTTATCTCTCACTTCATCAAGTTATTCCTCTAGAAAAAAGTGCCATACTATGTCTTGGGAAAATATCCTTCACTGTATGTCCCATAACTGCCAGCAAATTACCACTAACTATCTCATACCTTCCTATAAATGTGTGCTAAGATAAAATGTACAGTATAGAACAAAATAATCTTGGAAAAATGCATAGAAAATTGTGCCAATCTTTTGTTAACTAACATCCTTGATTTCTATGCCACCTTCTTGTTGTACAACCAACAAACACAATTGTATGGCCCTTTCTATATCAATTGTAGATATTGTACTTGATGTTGAACTAGCACCTTTGATTATGTTCATATCCCTCTTGTAGGTATGCGTGCCAAACCCCTTGTTGTAGCTCTTTTCTCCAAGAAAACAACTTCTCTAGAAATTTGTTCCTCTTCAACTTCCCTCTCACTCTCCTCAAAAGTGAACCCCTCTCTCCCTCATGAGCTTCCTCTATCTAATTTGAAAGTGTAACTTCCCTAACCCTTGGTCTTCCAATGATATTGGTCAATATTAGATATTTCCTTCACGAGATCAACAGTCACGATTTAATTATCCATTGAGGTTACTTTAGTCACTAAAGTGACCGATAACATCGTAAAGTCACTTTTTCACTTAAAAATTAAAATACCCAACTTTATAAAATCACTCTATAAAGTTACTTTATGAAAATGTATTATAATGTCACTAGAGATAAATGTGCTTGGTCACTTCCGCATTTTTGGCATCGCCAATGAAAAGTACCCGTGAGCTACAAAATATAACACCCCCTCTTAGTGAGAGAGGTACTTATGGTATCATCACCAGAATCTGTCTCGAACACATCAATTGTCATAGCCTCTCCCTCTATACTAGAAGCCTCTGCTCCCCCTAAATAGGAAGACACTACTCCCACTGCACTGGAAGCCTTTGTTGCTACCTTCACTAATATATGAACTAAATACATGCTCCTAGGAGACTTCACAGTCTCTTGAGAATCCATCTATGCCATCTCATGCATGTTGAGTCCTCTGAGAGTCCTGGAAGAGGACTGAGTCCCCAATATCAACTCTTTCTCTTGAGAAACCTACCACTCTCTGACATAGAATATGAATCCAAAAATCCTCTAGACCCCAACACAAGTCATCCCAGCAACCTATACAACCTCTCATACCTGATACCAAGCAACACATTTTTTTCTGGAGTTTCTCCCTCTAGATATAACAATACTCAATCATAGTGGAATGAAAATATAAATCCATCAACCTTTAGAGATGACACTGAGAGTAAATTAATTTTTATCTATGGAATATACAACACCATGACAAACTCCATAAATCCTCCTGAGTATAGTTGGAATATAACACTTCCAACCCCATTTACTACACGCTCTGAGCCGACCCCACTATGAACAAAACATTCCAAGTCCATTTCTAAAAGACTAAGGAACACTGACCTCATTCCCATCATATGCTGAGAAGCGCCACTATCCACGAACCACACTTCAATGTCCTCAAACACAAGGAAACCATTACCCACACGACCAATGATGAGAGAAAACTCCTTCCATYATTTCTCAGCAAACTCAACCATCTTTGTTGATGCTGACACCTATGGTTCTATCTTCTTATTCTTCTTGTTTATACATTGATTAGTGTAGTGGMAATCTTGTGACATGCAAAGAATATCACTTTACTCATGCACTTCTTCTTCTCATTGTTTTTTCCCACAAGAGAAAGTTTCTTGTCATTTGCACCATCCAGTKCCTTCTCCTGAGATYCCTCCYAGATCTCCTCTTGTGTAAATTTATCCCACAATCTGCTCCAGTCAAGGAGGTTCTCTATCCCCACCACACACTTAACGAAAAACTCCCACTCCTTGGTGAATCCTTTGAAGGATATATGCACCAATTCAGAGTCTTCAATAACTTATCTTACATCTTCCAACTCATCCTTCACATGTGCAACCTAGGTGAGGTAGGAGGCCACACTCTCTCCTTTGGTCGGCCTAGTACTACGTATCTTTTCCCGAAGAGCCATTTTCTAGTTCTCATTCTTTTCCTCATGCAAACCCTTCAGTGCATCCCACTTGTCCTTGGTTTTCCTACTCTTATCCAAATGTGGAATAATGTGGTCTTGTACTCCATCCAAAATGATTCTCTAAGCCTTTCCTTCCTTCACTTCATGGACATCTAGATCTATTGGATCTCATGCAAGTACTGGCATGAAGGTGTTCACAAAAAACCACTACTTCTTCTCCTTGAGAGAACTTGTTATTCACACCTTCAACTGCATGTAGTTGGAGATCCCCTCCAACCTATCTTCAAACCTGATACTGCAAGTCATGTTTGTCCACCTAACAAGGAACCTTCTTTCCCCTTCTTCGAAGAAAAATCCCCAGCAAATCACTTTTTTCCAAGTGACAAACCATCTAATGAAATTCAAATCACCTACTTTGATACCATGTTAAAAATATATATATCTTGGAATAGAACTTACTCTAAATTATATTTTATCCTCTTATAAAGCTTCAACAACTACACAATTGTACTTTATGAGCAGAAACACTAATAGATAAGTTCTGAAATAAAATGGCAGCGGAAATAATTCTTTAATAGTAGATAGAAAACCTCATTTGGCACAAAAATATGAACAATACCACTTGAAGAATACTTAGGAAAAGAAAGACATATTTAAGGAGAACAATTATTTATTCAACTCTAGGGAAAAATTAGAGTTTTACAAAAACAATAACATCAGTATAAAATACACTAGTGCTAGAAGACAAATCTGAAATGTAACTGCTATCTTTGTCCTCTCATCATTACAAAGAGAATAAAGACAAATTTTTGTAAATAAAATATCACGGGGGTAGGAGGAAGGCCAAGGGTCACATTGACCTCCAATAAATATTAGAAATGTGTCCAAAAGAGGGGCTTTTGTCTCTTCAAACATTGTACATTTTTGAACTATTTTGGGAAGATAGTTTTAACTTAAATTGGGGAGAATTCCTTGGAGCTTTGATGTACTATTGTTGAATCTGTTAATATTGAGAAGCCCTCAAGGACAAATTTTGGATAGAGAGAAGAAATTGCATGTGTCGTTGTTTTGCTGCGAACTATTTTAAGAAGAATGTATGATGTTCACATGGGCTCTAAGGACATGTTTTCTTATGGGCTATTATGACGCAATCTATGTTACTCTTATAGTTTTGTTACCCTTTCTTATATTTTATTCCTTGAGTACATTAGTTTTTGATGTATTCATAGATGTGAATTAGACGTTTTTGGTTATGTCTGTGTTTACATGTGTTTCTAACTTTTCACCTTCATGAAAACTATATGAGTGGGGTTTTAAGAAAATGTTAGTTTCATTACATCTCATTCACTTACATTAATTCTCTCCTAGCTAGGATATTATGCATTATAAATATATTATACCTACATTTACATATTCTTCATCTACATATTTTGTTTGCATAACCATCCATCATTCACCCTCATTGGTGAACCAGGTCGCAACCGGTAAAACCAAAACGTAATTGGATGTAAGGAAAGATTCTGAATGGGTTCCCTATTCTAAATGGTGAGAGATCTAATTGGGAATTCTCATTGGGGGTAGCTATTGATATTGATAAAGAGCGATTTTTTACCTTCCAACATAAACGTTTCCTTTTTTCACCTCTTCTTAGTTGCTATCGTTTTTTATTCTTTAGCATATCCTGATTGCACGGATGTGGTTGCGACAGATCCCTTTTATGTTTCCTCTTCATCATTTTAATTTCTAGCCTCTTCTCTTGCTTTCTCTTCATCTATGATCCTTCCTATGGGTTTTCATCACCTCTTGAAAGTTACTTCGTCATAGGTTCTTTCATTTCAATGTGTTAACTCTTCATCTCAAACCTATGAGGTGTACTCCCAAGGCATGCCTAGATTGTTGAAGTGCTCTTTGACAACCTTCTTTGGTTTGTGTCTCTTAGACCTCTCCTTTTCAAAGTGGTATGATAGTAGTATATGCACTTCTTCCTGGCATTTGTTTGTGTTAGTAAAGAAGTTGGAGTCAATGTATGGTGGGAGTGGTGGCCACATAGCTTTGTTATCTCTGTAAAGCATCCCCCCAACTTCGTTGATCACCATTTGGTAAGCTACTTCATGGAGTACTAGCCTATCTAGTACAAACCGAGGAAGAAGATGAGGGGATTTCATGATTCCATACACCCAGATATAAATATTGTTTTCCATCCAGTAAAAATCCCCAATCCTCTTGATGACAACTATTTCTATAGGAAGAAGTTGTATGCTTATTTTTATTTGCATTCCACCCTTTGAAACTCAAACTCTTTCTTATTATTTGTTTTGAAGTGAAGGAAAGAATATAGTATTATATAGTGAGCAATCAATTTGTTGAATACCTCCACTATCACTTGTTGAGACTCCTATATAAAAAATGATTCCAACCTCTTACTCACCCAACAATATTAGTCATGATATGGATAGCCATGATATAGGTTTACAAATTCAATTCCACAGAGGTCATATCCTCATAAGCCTCTCAAAATGGACAAAAATTTAATAGAATGCATGTTCAAGTGTGAATATTAAAATGTACAAAAAATAACAAGCATAATCACACACATCATGCAAGATACATTGATTTTTCATGACAAAAATTAAAATGATTTTTTTAATATTCATAAACAACAATAAGAGTGTTGATTTCATGTTTGCCTACAACCATCACTCTTTCATCATAATTTTTCAATTTTCTCTTAAGAGTGTTTATTTCAGTCAATTTATAGATTGTTTTCCATGGTAGCAATGCAGAACACAACACAAATAGCCTAGATCATGAATGTGATAGTGTTGTAATGAATCCTTTGATTTAAAAATTCAAATGAGGTTGATGGCTTCATTTAAGGCACATGTTAAAAAAAGAGACAAGTTCTAGGGCTGGCACTTGGCAATAGTTGGATCATATTCCCTCTCATGCTCTATGCAAGAATCTTGGACCATTATATATTATATTCAATCATTAATATTTACATAGATTTAATTCACCATGACAAGCCTAACAAATGGTCCATATATGTATATTTACATCATACATGCCTAGCCATTGTGCCCTAGCTTTGATCTCCACACCACGAATCCATACTAGCATATTTACAACATTTACATACACTTATTTAATACATGCCAACAATTAAAACTAGGATAGTACAAGGTGCGAAATTGTCAAGAATATGTAATATGCACTAGAAAGATGATACAAATAATGAAATTGGAAAATTCTTAATGTGTAAAAGGAATAATTGAACAAATATTTCAGATTTATGACTGATTAAAATTTTGTCTTCATTTTATGGTTACTATGGTATTCTTGTATTTTCTGGTTCATCTTTTTTGTTAAGGAACTATGTCTAGCCTTGCCTTTCCTTTCCTTTCCTTGTCTTGGCTTGGGTTTACTTGCCTTACCTTTCCTTTCCTTGCCATTCGTTGTCTTTCCATCCCTTACTTTGACTTTCCTTGCCATGTCTATCCTTTCCTTTTCTTTGCTTGTCTTGTTTTACTAGCCTTTCCTTTCCTTGCCTCACCCTGCCTTGCCTTGCCTTGTATTTCATTTATTTGACTTTCCTTGCCATGTGTAGCCTTTCTTTTAATTTTATTACCTTTCCTTATCTTACCTTGATTTCCTTTCCTTGTCTGGAATTGACTTGTCTTGACATTCCTTGACTTTCCTTTCCTTTCCATGCTTCAAATTCCCATGCCATGCCTATCCTTTCCTTACCTTTTCTTGCCTTTATTTCCTATCCTTTACCTTTCCTTCAATTTCCTTTCCTTTCCTTGCCTTGCCTCACCTTTCCTTTCCTAACCTATCCTTTTCATTTCATGTCTAGCCTTGCATAGCCTTAAATTTTCTTTTCTTGCATTTCCTTACCTTTCCTTTCCGTGCCTCACCTTTTCTTTTCTTGTCTTTCCATGACTTTCCTAGACCTAGTCCTAGACCATGAATGTGCCTCACTAAGAAAAACCATAAATCCAGAGATGCTGCAACAAATAGTTTTCCGGGAAAAAAAATGATAGTGGAGGAGGACCCCTAGTTGTAACCCAGTGTCAAAAGTCTAATGAAACCGATGGTTCATCCATCTGAGTCCTGGTTAGAGTTTTATGGCACGTTGCAACTCGCCTTCTCAAGACAATAAGGGACATAAAATCCAAACTCAGTAGCATAATTGAGTTCCATAAGCTCCCACACATCCTTTTGTCCAAGGCCCATGTGATCAAGCTACCCACAATTTCCCAACATAGTGTTCCTCAAAATTGACCCCTTATTCAAAAATTGCACTATGCCTCACTAAGAAAATTATATCCTCCAACAAATTGATTTATAGGAAACAAAATTATAGTGGAGGGGTTACCCTAGCTATAACTCAGTGCGTTGAGTCTAATGCAACCAACGATTCTTCTGTCTGAGGCTTAGTTAGAGTTTTATGGCAAGTTGCATCTCGTCTCCTCAAGCCATTCAGGTACATGAAAATTTGAGCTNAGATCTCCTCTTGTGTAAATTTATCCCACAATCTGCTCCAGTCAAGGAGGTTCTCTATCCCCACCACACACTTAACGAAAAACTCCCACTCCTTGGTGAATCCTTTGAAGGATATATGCACCAATTCAGAGTCTTCAATAACTTATCTTACATCTTCCAACTCATCCTTCACATGTGCAACCTAGGTGAGGTAGGAGGCCACACTCTCTCCTTTGGTCGGCCTAGTACTACGTATCTTTTCCCGAAGAGCCATTTTCTAGTTCTCATTCTTTTCCTCATGCAAACCCTTCAGTGCATCCCACTTGTCCTTGGTTTTCCTACTCTTATCCAAATGTGGAATAATGTGGTCTTGTACTCCATCCAAAATGATTCTCTAAGCCTTTCCTTCCTTCACTTCATGGACATCTAGAGCTATTGGATCTCATGCAAGTACTGGCATGAAGGTGTTCACAAAAAACCACTACTTCTTCTCCTTGAGAGAACTTGTTATTCACACCTTCAACTGCATGTAGTTGGAGATCCTCTCCAACCTATATTCAAACCTGATACTGCAAGTCATGTTTGTCCACCTAACAAGGAACCTTCTTTCCCCTTCTTCGAAGAAAAATCCCCAACAAATCACATTTTTCCAAGTGACAAACCATCTAATGAAATTCAAAGCACCTACTCTGATACCATGTTAAAAATATATATATCTTGGAATATAACTTACTCTAAATTATATTTTATCCTCTTATAAAGCTTCAACAACTACACAATTGTACTTTATGAGCAGAAACACTAATAGATAAGTTCTGAAATAAAATGGCAGCGGAAATAATTCTTTAATAGTAGATAGAAAACCTCATTTGGCACAAAAATATGAACAATACCACTTGAAGAATACTTAGGAAAAGAAAGACATATTTAAGGAGAACAATTATTTATTCAACTCTAGGGAAAAATTAGAGTTTTACAAAAACAATAACATCAGTATAAAATACACTAGTGCTAGAAGACAAATCTGAAATGTAACTGCTATCTTTGTCCTCTCATCATTACAAAGAGAATAAAGACAAATTTTTGTAAATAAAATATCACGGGGGTAGGAGGAAGGCCAAGGGTCACATTGACCTCCAATAAATATTAGAAATGTGTCCAAAAGAGGGGCTTTTGTCTCTTCAAACATTGTACATTTTTGAACTATTTTGGGAAGATAGTTTTAACTTAAATTGGGGAGAATTCCTTGGAGCTTTGATGTACTATTGTTGAATCTGTTAATATTGAGAAGCCCTCAAGGACAAATTTTGGATAGAGAGAAGAAATTGCATGTGTCGTTGTTTTGCTGCGAACTATTTTAAGAAGAATGTATGATGTTCACATGGGCTCTAAGGACATGTTTTCTTATGGGCTATTATGACGCAATCTATGTTACTCTTATAGTTTTGTTACCCTTTCTTATATTTTATTCCTTGAGTACATTAGTTTTTGATGTATTCATAGATGTGAATTAGACGTTTTTGGTTATGTCTGTGTTTACATGTGTTTCTAACTTTTCACCTTCATGAAAACTATATGAGTGGGGTTTTAAGAAAATGTTAGTTTCATTACATCTCATTCACTTACATTAATTCTCTCCTAGCTAGGATATTATGCATTATAAATATATTATACCTACATTTACATATTCTTCATCTACATATTTTGTTTGCATAACCATCCATCATTCACCCTCATTGGTGAACCAGGTCGCAACCGGTAAAACCAAAACGTAATTGGATGTAAGGAAAGATTCTGAATGGGTTCCCTATTCTAAATGGTGAGAGATCTAATTGGGAATTCTCATTGGGGGTAGCTATTGATATTGATAAAGAGCGATTTTTTACCTTCCAACATAAACGTTTCCTTTTTTCACCTCTTCTTAGTTGCTATCGTTTTTTATTCTTTAGCATATCCTGATTGCACGGATGTGGTTGCGACAGATCCCTTTTATGTTTCCTCTTCATCATTTTAATTTCTAGCCTCTTCTCTTGCTTTCTCTTCATCTATGATCCTTCCTATGGGTTTTCATCACCTCTTGAAAGTTACTTCGTCATAGGTTCTTTCATTTCAATGTGTTAACTCTTCATCTCAAACCTATGAGGTGTACTCCCAAGGCATGCCTAGATTGTTGAAGTGCTCTTTGACAACCTTCTTTGGTTTGTGTCTCTTAGACCTCTCCTTTTCAAAGTGGTATGATAGTAGTATATGCACTTCTTCCTGGCATTTGTTTGTGTTAGTAAAGAAGTTGGAGTCAATGTATGGTGGGAGTGGTGGCCACATAGCTTTGTTATCTCTGTAAAGCATCCCCCCAACTTCGTTGATCACCATTTGGTAAGCTACTTCATGGAGTACTAGCCTATCTAGTACAAACCGAGGAAGAAGATGAGGGGATTTCATGATTCCATACACCCAGATATAAATATTGTTTTCCATCCAGTAAAAATCCCCAATCCTCTTGATGACAACTATTTCTATAGGAAGAAGTTGTATGCTTATTTTTATTTGCATTCCACCCTTTGAAACTCAAACTCTTTCTTATTATTTGTTTTGAAGTGAAGGAAAGAATATAGTATTATATAGTGAGCAATCAATTTGTTGAATACCTCCACTATCACTTGTTGAGACTCCTATATAAAAAATGATTCCAACCTCTTACTCACCCAACAATATTAGTCATGATATGGATAGCCATGATATAGGTTTACAAATTCAATTCCACAGAGGTCATATCCTCATAAGCCTCTCAAAATGGACAAAAATTTAATAGAATGCATGTTCAAGTGTGAATATTAAAATGTACAAAAAATAACAAGCATAATCACACACATCATGCAAGATACATTGATTTTTCATGACAAAAATTAAAATGATTTTTTTAATATTCATAAACAACAATAAGAGTGTTGATTTCATGTTTGCCTACAACCATCACTCTTTCATCATAATTTTTCAATTTTCTCTTAAGAGTGTTTATTTCAGTCAATTTATAGATTGTTTTCCATGGTAGCAATGCAGAACACAACACAAATAGCCTAGATCATGAATGTGATAGTGTTGTAATGAATCCTTTGATTTAAAAATTCAAATGAGGTTGATGGCTTCATTTAAGGCACATGTTAAAAAAAGAGACAAGTTCTAGGGCTGGCACTTGGCAATAGTTGGATCATATTCCCTCTCATGCTCTATGCAAGAATCTTGGACCATTATATATTATATTCAATCATTAATATTTACATAGATTTAATTCACCATGACAAGCCTAACAAATGGTCCATATATGTATATTTACATCATACATGCCTAGCCATTGTGCCCTAGCTTTGATCTCCACACCACGAATCCATACTAGCATATTTACAACATTTACATACACTTATTTAATACATGCCAACAATTAAAACTAGGATAGTACAAGGTGCGAAATTGTCAAGAATATGTAATATGCACTAGAAAGATGATACAAATAATGAAATTGGAAAATTCTTAATGTGTAAAAGGAATAATTGAACAAATATTTCAGATTTATGACTGATTAAAATTTTGTCTTCATTTTATGGTTACTATGGTATTCTTGTATTTTCTGGTTCATCTTTTTTGTTAAGGAACTATGTCTAGCCTTGCCTTTCCTTTCCTTTCCTTGTCTTGGCTTGGGTTTACTTGCCTTACCTTTCCTTTCCTTGCCATTCGTTGTCTTTCCATCCCTTACTTTGACTTTCCTTGCCATGTCTATCCTTTCCTTTTCTTTGCTTGTCTTGTTTTACTAGCCTTTCCTTTCCTTGCCTCACCCTGCCTTGCCTTGCCTTGTATTTCATTTATTTGACTTTCCTTGCCATGTGTAGCCTTTCTTTTAATTTTATTACCTTTCCTTATCTTACCTTGATTTCCTTTCCTTGTCTGGAATTGACTTGTCTTGACATTCCTTGACTTTCCTTTCCTTTCCATGCTTCAAATTCCCATGCCATGCCTATCCTTTCCTTACCTTTTCTTGCCTTTATTTCCTATCCTTTACCTTTCCTTCAATTTCCTTTCCTTTCCTTGCCTTGCCTCACCTTTCCTTTCCTAACCTATCCTTTTCATTTCATGTCTAGCCTTGCATAGCCTTAAATTTTCTTTTCTTGCATTTCCTTACCTTTCCTTTCCGTGCCTCACCTTTTCTTTTCTTGTCTTTCCATGACTTTCCTAGACCTAGTCCTAGACCATGAATGTGCCTCACTAAGAAAAACCATAAATCCAGAGATGCTGCAACAAATAGTTTTCCGGGAAAAAAAATGATAGTGGAGGAGGACCCCTAGTTGTAACCCAGTGTCAAAAGTCTAATGAAACCGATGGTTCATCCATCTGAGTCCTGGTTAGAGTTTTATGGCACGTTGCAACTCGCCTTCTCAAGACAATAAGGGACATAAAATCCAAACTCAGTAGCATAATTGAGTTCCATAAGCTCCCACACATCCTTTTGTCCAAGGCCCATGTGATCAAGCTACCCACAATTTCCCAACATAGTGTTCCTCAAAATTGACCCCTTATTCAAAAATTGCACTATGCCTCACTAAGAAAATTATATCCTCCAACAAATTGATTTATAGGAAACAAAATTATAGTGGAGGGGTTACCCTAGCTATAACTCAGTGCGTTGAGTCTAATGCAACCAACGATTCTTCTGTCTGAGGCTTAGTTAGAGTTTTATGGCAAGTTGCATCTCGTCTCCTCAAGCCATTCAGGTACATGAAAATTTGAGCTAGGGGCATAAAATTTAAACTGAGTGCAATAATTGATTTCCATAAGTCCCCACACTTATGTTTGGTCAAGGCCCATGTGACCACGTTACCCATAATCTCTCAACACCGTTTTCTTCAAAATCAACTCTTTATTCAAAAATTACACTCTACCTCCATAAGAAAAACACTAGGTCCGTAGATCCTCCAAAACAAATATTTTCCAGAAACAGAATGATAGAAAAGGAGTACCCCTAGATATAACCCGGTGTGAGGAGTCCAATGCAACTAATGGTTCATCCATCCAAGGATATATTATAGTTTTATGGCAATTTGCAACTCGCCTCTTCAATCCATTCAGGGACATGTTGACAATTTGGTCTGGGGCCATAAATCCAAATTGAGCAACATATTTGAGTTCTATAATATCCCACGCGTCATTTTTCCAATTCCCATGTGACCATTCTACCTACAATATCCCAACATAGTTGTTATAAGGGAAAAACTCTCTATGGCCAAGGGTAAACCACAATAGACAGGTATGATTNGCTGCAACAAATAGTTTTCCGGGAAAAAAAATGATAGTGGAGGAGGACCCCTAGTTGTAACCCAGTGTCAAAAGTCTAATGAAACCGATGGTTCATCCATCTGAGTCCCGATTAGAGTTTTATGGCGCGTTGCAACTCGCCTTCTCAAGACAATAAGGGACATAAAATCCAAGTTGAGGGCATAAAATCCAAACTCAGTAGCATAATTGAGTTCCATAAGCTCCCACACATCTTTTTGTCCAAGGCCCATGTGATCAAGCTACCCACAATTTCCCAACATAGTGTTCCCCAAAATTGACCCCTTATTCAAAAATTGCACTATGCCTCACTAAGAAAATTATATCCTCCAACAAATTGATTTATAGGAAACAAAATTATAGTGGAGGGGTTCCCCTAGCTATAAATCAGTGCGTTGAGTCTAATGCAACCAACGATTCTTCTGTCTGAGGCTTAGTTAGAGTTTTATGGCAAGTTGCATCTCGTCTCCTCAAGCCATTCAGGTACATGAAAATTTGAGCTAGGGGCATAAAATTTAAACTGAGTGCAATAATTGATTTCCATAAGTCCCCACACTTATGTTTGGTCAAGGCCCATGTGACCACGTTACCCATAATCTCTCAACACCGTTTTCTTCAAAATCAACTCTTTATTCAAAAATTACACTCTACCTCCATAAGAAAAACACTAGGTCCGTAGATCCTCCAAAACAAATATTTTCCAGAAACAGAATGATAGAAAAGGAGTACCCCTAGATATAACCCGGTGTGAGGAGTCCAATGCAACTAATGGTTCATCCATCCAAGGATATATTATAGTTTTATGGCAATTTGCAACTCGCCTCTTCAATCCATTCAGGGACATGTTGACAATTTGGTCTGGGGCCATAAATCCAAATTGAGCAACATATTTGAGTTCTATAATATCCCACGCGTCATTTTTCCAATTCCCATGTGACCATTCTACCTACAATATCCCAACATAGTTGTTATAAGGGAAAAACTCTCTATGGCCAAGGGTAAACCACAATAGACAGGTATGATTGCAGAAATCAAATCAATTCCAACATGTTTTATATAAACCAATGTTCAATACGAGGAAAAAGCCTACCTCTATCCAATCGTTTGATTTCGTTCCACCATTGATCACTTTGACCCAAATCTTTACACCTCCAAGAAGTTCTCAACAAACAAGAGATGCAAGTATATAGAAACAATATATAAAATGAGTTAGCACATCAAATAACACAATCCATTAATAAACATTACAAACATGCCCATGGATAATAATCATATATTTGCAAGATATCGATAGGACGGGAAAGGAGTATTTCTATTAATAATTGATCAACAAAAGTATCAACATTACAGAATTCCATGCCATCACGGTTCGAAACCAAGAAACCAAGTTCCTTCCAACTGGGTCTCCACCACATCAATCCTCCACCAAAGGAAAGCTCATAGAAAAGAGGTAATGAGTTCCTCTTGACAATAAGGAAAGAGCTTGGGGGTTGAACATTGTGTTTAGACTTGAGGGACAAACGGATGTAGACTCAATATGAAGTAATTTCTCCATAGTAACTTTTCTCTCAAAGTTGAATGCTTTCTCATCTTCTTCCATAGCTCGAAATTGTGCTCTTATAGCCTCCAGAATGCAAATGAAGGGTCGAGTTGGAACGTTTCTAGTATATGGAAGGCCAAAGATCAGAGATATTTTGTCATGACATGGAAACCCAACCTCATTTTGTATTTTCTGGCACAAATCTCGATATACGTGAGATGTAGTGGAGCAAAAAGTGTATACACATCTTGCAAAGAGGTTAGGGAGCATATATGTGGAAAAATATATATTTTTGGCTCTGGATTTAGCAAAAAGGGGTTGATAAGTCTGCATAGGGAAATGGAAAAGAGCCCTCTATGCAAGATAGCAATGGTGAGGCAAATATTTCTATAATAGATTGCCCCTAATGTGTGAGATTAGAGGAGTATCTGTGATGGCCAAAATACACTATAAATAATCTAGAAGTGGAGTGGTAGAGAACAAAATGGAAGAACTCAATTGCTCATTAAATTATCTACTGATTTTACATACATGGCTGCCAAGAATACAATGCAGATCCATGTGGAAAATATACCAACAAGTGTGCATGGCCATGAGTAGACAAGTATAAATGCGGTTATATGGAAATAGTTTTCATAGTCATGAACAAGGCCCAGTGAAACCAGTCTCAAAATCAATCTGAAGATATTTGTATACCATGGAGTACAATCTAATCTCCCATGATCGTTGAAGTCAAATAGGTATTGGTTCAATGAAATGGAAGAAACAACTCAGGAAAGATGCGTCTAGAAAGTGATGTCGTCAATTCTTCAATACAATTCACCAATGGTGCAAGTCTACATCATGTGAATAAATGAGTTGAGTTTGAACATGATGCGACATCGTTCGATTGGTGGTCATTGAGGCATACCATTAAAAAACATTAGACAACCTACTAATGATGAAAGTAGGTATCAAAGCATCGAGTACGTCTCTACAAATGTGAATAAAGGATCTGGTGTCGAACACTTGATAGATCCATTGATCAGGAGACATTGATGTATTCCCATCTGTCGATGGCGAGAGAGCCTACCACTAATGACTGCAAGCCTCAAGGTACTCATAAAAATCTAGGTATNACGCGTCATTTTTCCAATTCCCATGTGACCATTCTACCTACAATATCCCAACATAGTTGTTATAAGGGAAAAACTCTCTATGGCCAAGGGTAAACCACAATAGACAGGTATGATTCCAGAAATCAAATCAATTCCAACATGTTTTATATAAACCAATGTTCAATACGAGGAAGAAGCCTACCTCTATCCAATCGTTTGATTTCGTTCCACCATTGATCACTTTGACCCAAATCTTTACACCTGCAAGAAGTTCTCAACAAACAAGAGATGCAAGTATATAGCAACAATATATAAAATGAGTTAGCACATCAAATAACACAATCCATTAATAAACATTACAAACATGCCCATGGATAATAATCATATATTTGCAAGATATCGATAGGACGAGAAAGGAGTATTTCTATTAATAATTGATCAACAAAAGTATCAACATTACAGAATTCCATGCCATCATGGTTCGAAACCAAGAAACCAAGTTCCTTCCAACTGGGTCTCCACCACATCAATCCTCCACCAAAGGAAAGCTCATAGAAAAGAGGTAATGAGTTCCTCTTGACAATAAGGAAAGAGCTTGGGGATTGAACATTGTGTTTAGACTTGAGGGACAAAGGGATGTAGACTCAATATGAAGTAATTTCTCCATAGTAACTTTTCTCTCAAAGTTGAATGCTTTCTCCTCTTCTTCCATAACTCGAAATTGTGCTCTTATAGCCTCCAGAATGCAAATGAAGGGTCGAGTTGGAACATTTCTAGTATATGGAAGGCCAAAGATCAGAGATATTTTGTCATGACATGGAAACCCAACCTCATTTTGTATTTTCTGGCACAAATCTCGATATACGTGAGATGTAGTGGAGCAACAAGTGTATACACATCTTGCAAAGAGGTTAGGGAGCATATATGTGGAAAAATATATATTTTTGGCTCTGGATTTAGCAAAAAGGGGTTGATAAGTCTGCATAGGGAAATGGAAAAGCGCCCTCTATGCAAGATAGCAATGGTGAGGCAAATATTGCTATAATAGATTGCCCCTAATGTGTGAGATCAGAGGAGTATCTGTGATGGCCAAAATACACTATAAATAATCTAGAAGTGGAGTGGTAGAGAACAAAATGGAAGAACTCAATTGCTCATTACATTATCTATTGATTTTGCATACATGGCTGCCAAGAATACAATGCAGATCCATGTGGAAAATATACCAACAAGTGTGCATGGACATGAGTATACAAGTATAAATGTGGTTATATGGAAATAGTTTTCATAGTCATGAACAAGGCCCAGTGAAACCAGTTTCAAAGTCAATCTGAAGATATTTGTATACCATGGAGTACAATCTAATCTCCCATGATCGTTGAAGTCAAATAGGTATTGGTTCAATGAAATGGAAGCAACAACTCAGGAAAGATGCGTCTAGAAAGTGATGTCGTCAATTCTTCAATACAATTCACCAATGGTGCAAGTCTACATCATGTGAATAAATGAGTTGAGTTTGAACACGATGCGACATCGTTCGATTGGTGGTCATTGAGGCATACCATTAACAAACATTAGACAACCTACTAATGATGAAAGTAGGTATCAAAGCATCGAGTACATCTCTACAAATGTGAATAAAGGATCTGGTGTGGAACACTTGATAGATCCATTGATCAGGAGACATTGATGTATTCCCATCTGTCGATGGCGAGAGAGCCTACCACTAATGACTGCAAGCCTCAAGGTACTCATAAAAATCTAGGTATCGTATCCAAAATACATGAGCTGGAGTCGATGGAAAGAGACCCGCTAAAAGGAGAGCATTAAGGAATCTCTCACCAGTCAACACGAGGAACAAAGCAGGAACTTCATGATTTGGTGGAGATCAGACGAAGAACATGTTCACAAACTAGCAACCCTATGCGTCTTTCACATGTGCCAAATGAAAGAGGTACATGAAAAATACCCTCTGAATAACAACCAATGATGAAAAATGTTGAAAAAGGTGAGGAAACCACCAATAAGTCTAATGGCATCGAAGACACTGCACAAATCCCAAAGTGTGAATAGATGTCTTACCGTTGAACACAAGGAAAAGCACCCAGTCAATGACCCATGATGAAATGTCAATTGTTGGGTTCAAGGTGACCTACCAATGATGAAAGAAGGGCCAGGGTGCATCATAAGACCAAAGTATCATGTGATTATGAGACAAATTGAGGGTATGGCTAACATGCAAAGTCAATATTTCTGAGGAGTGGCCGACACAGGTTAATAGACTTCCTTTGAAAAAGAGCATGAGACATACGGTGGACTCCGACAACACAGACTTAATGATGTGACAACTAGATGCAAGAGGCATCCATAATGTTCTTTATAGTGAATGGAATATTAACCAGTC
>JZKD02S1631124.1:62103-74970 GCA_000966675.3 Picea glauca | reverse complement strand
CATCGACACGAGTATTGGTTGAACAAGATGCGAGACAACAAGGTCAAGAGATGCATCACCCCTGAACATAAGAGAGGTGTCGTTCGAATATTGCATTGACATGACCACAGGTTGAATGAGATGTGAAACAACAAGGTCAAAGGATGCATCAACCCCTAAAGGGAAAGGGGTGTCAGCCGAATATTGCATCAACATGACTGTTGTATTAACCAAAGAAGGAATAGAGTGTTTTGAAACCATAGATGCCTCAGAATGCGAAGGGCCCTTAGGTGATCCCCACGCTTCCGGTATCGTAGCAGTAACAAGACATAAATGAGTAAGGTGACTTCCTTCGCAAGTCCTGCAAAGGAATCTAGGCTTACATCTGAGACATCTAGGATTCTCAATCATATGAATGCCCCCAGCATGACTTGTAGTGGTTGGTGACATGCTCCCAACATGACTTGTAGAGGCTAGTAGAAAATATCCAACATGACTAGCAGAGGTTGGTGATGAATTTCCAACATGACCAAAGGTTGGTGATGAATGTACAGTGGGACTAGCAGTGACCAGACATGTGCCCCCAACATGACTTGCAACAGTTGGTTGCAGGTCTTCAACATGACTCGCAGAGGTTGTTGACCAATATCCACCATGACTAGCATAGGTTGGTGAGCTAACGCCAGTATGACACATAGTGACTAGACTTGTGCCCCCAACATGACTTGTAGCGGCTGGTTGCAGGTCTTCAACATGACTCACAGAGGTTGTCGACCAATCTCCAACATGACTAGCAGCGGTTGGTGATATAATGTTAGTATGACACACAGTGACTGGACTTGTGGTGGTGGTGAATTGTGGCATTTGAGACCAGGGTCCAAAAAAAGATTGGTTCTAAGAAATTGTAGGCCAAGAAGGATCATGGTTTACACCCTGTCCCTGTCCAGTAGGATAGCATCCTCCTCCATACTGATCCATAAAGGGTTGTAAGGGAATCGACACTGAGGAATTTGCTTGCGAAGAGAAAGCGACATGACAAGGGTTGCTCATGTGAGGATATATGTTTCCCCCAGGTGAAGGAAATTCATGAGGGGGGTTGCCCATACTATAAAAATAACTCCACCCAGATGAAACATTGGAGGACAGATGGAGGTCTGCCATGGGAAAAGTGTTCGTAGGAACTGACATAGTGGAGAAGGATAAGTGGACAGAGTGTGATAAGTAGAATGATTTCTTAATTGGGCACTTACTTCTTGCATAGTGGATTTGTAGGAAGGAAGATTCCAACCTCCTACCGTAAGAGGTGTTTGAAGGATATGACTCCCTCCAAACAGAGAGGGATAAGAAGGAGGAATCATGCCCCGAAACCCAAAAATTTTATTTACATAAGGAGGCGAGATAGAGGATGGCAAGTGCGAAGACATATCGAATATACCATGAGAAAAATGATTAGATACCCAAGGCATTGACTGAGTACCATAATTTTGCATACCATTATAAAAAGAGGACGTATTTTACCCCATGAACGTGATGAGGGGGTAGTAGTAAATGAGGGAGAAAAAGGAACTCCACTATTCATGATAACAAAGACTCAACACAAAATCCTATGGTCATCTAATAGTCAAAGAGAATACCAAAAAGTCAAACGACCAATATGCATGCAAATAGGCTAAAGTGGTTGAGTGGCCTCCCTCTCTAAAGAAGGTATGTCTTGTCCAAGAGGGACCTGAGACTCCCCGCTAAAGTTTGGAGGTAGCAGAATCAGTTATAAGGGCCCTCATAGGATTAACAACCAGTCGGTTAGATCCCCTCGGAGAGGTAATATTCCATAAAGGTTGTGTGTTGTCTGACCCCTATCTGACTCAGTATACAAGCAGAATAACCCCTGCAAGTAACCTATGAGAAACCTAAGTCAAGAAACTAATCAACCATTGTATAACCGATGCACAGGTGAATAGTTGTAAGTCTAGATTACTGTATGGGTAGGGTTGAAAATCCTAAAACCTTGAAAGTACTGCCTCTCACAGAGGTATGGATACTAGGAATATCCCCAAATATGAATAAATCCATAGAAATATCTCTGACACTAGGTGAGTATCCAGGGGTTATCCCTTCAACAAACTTCACATGACCTCATGCTTAACTCTGGTGTGAGCAGAGCCTCCTGATATTACCAATTATACAATGGATTTCTCAACTCCCTGTCTCAGACACATATCTTCATTTAATTTCCTTGGAGAAGTTGACTCACAAAATCCTATTCCAAGGCACTAAATCCTAGGCTAGTTTGTGCACCCTAAACAATAAAATCATTACTAATCAATTTTAGTGTAAAGAATAAATTTTATTGGTCATGATTACTCAAAAATGTATGGAAATGAAACTCATGGTGTTATGACTCTGCATAAAAATAAAAATAGATATAATGTAAAGCCTAACTTTAACTTTTCAGTGAGTGATATGCTAATTAAAAATGTGCAATATTCAAATTTAACTCTACAACTCAGAAGTAAAATGCAATCTTTTGCTAAATGTGCTAAGCTAATGATAAAGGTTCCAAGACAAAAATACTAACCAATGAAAAATAGCTATATTTGTTTTTTGTATTTTCAATGTATTAAAAAGAAAATGCATGGACTGATAAGTGACTTGATACATAACTTCTACTATGTATAAAAGAAATCACTCGAGAAGAATACCAAGAAGCTAAGAAGACCACACAACTACCAAGGAAAAATCAAAAACAAAAAACAAAGAGAAAGACTCCACCCAAAAAATCAACTCCAAATAGGTTTCCTGTCATCCTAGATAATCTCAACAGGCACCACAGAGACCTAAAAGGCTCAATGATCCTCAAAACCTACCCAATAGTCACTAAACCAAGCAAGAAAGCAAGGAGAAGTGGTATACATGTCTGTTCAAGAGGAAAGGGTGTATATACTCTTCTTTCAGTGAGACAACAAGTGTGTATATGCGAATGTTAAGGAAAAAATGACGTATATGCTTTAAAATAAGGCCAGGCAAGGGTAAAAGTCTGAAAACTCAGACCCAGAGTGGAAAGAATCTGTCCAACAGTAATACGACAAGAAACACAAAGGAAAAAGAGAAAGGTAAGAAGAAAAAGGTACTTCAACCCTTAGGAGGAAGATCTCTCCCCAGTGGAGTCACCATTTCTGTTACAAGGGAAAAACTCTCTATGGCTAGGGGTAAACCACAATAGACAGGTATGACTGCATAAATCAACTCAATTCCAACATGTGTTATATAAACCAATGTGCAATACGAGGAACAAAGAGGTAATGAGTTCCTCCCGACAATAAGGAAAGAGCTTGGGGGATGAACACTGTGTTCAGACTTGAGGGACAAAGGGATGCAGACTCAATATGAATTAATTTCTCTAGAGTAACTTTGCTCTCAAATTTGAATGCTTTCTCCTCTTTTTCCATAGCTCGAAATTGTGCTCTTATAGCCTCCAGAATGCAACTGAAGGGCCGATTCGGAACATTTCTAGTATATGAAAGGCCAAAGATCAGAGATCTTTTGTCATGACATGGAAACCAGACCTCATTTTGTATTTTCTGGCACAAATCCCAATATACGCGAGCTGTAGTGGAGTAGCAAGCATATACGTATCTTGCAAAGATGTTAGGGACTGTATATGTGGAAAAATATATATTTTTGGCTCTAGATTTATCAAAAATGGGTTGATAAGTCTGCATAGGGAAATGGAAAAGGCCCTCTGTGCAAGATAAAAATGGTGAGGAAAATCTTGCTATAACAATAGTGTTCTTCAAAATCGATCCCTTGTTCAGAAATTGCACTATGTCTCTCTAAGCAAAACCCTAGATCCATAGATCCTCCAAAAAACACTTTTATGGGAAAAAAATGATAGTGTATGGGTACACCTACCTATAACCTAGTTTCATGTGTCCAATGCAACCAATGACACATCCATCACATCCATCCGAGGCTCGAATATATGTTTATGGCGAGTTGCAACTTACCTCCTCAAGCCATTTAGGGATATGTTGACATTTTGTTCTAGGGGAATAAAATCCAAACCAAGTGGCATAATTGAGTTCCATAATATATTGCATGTTTTTTTGGCCAATTCCCATGTGACCACGCTACCCACAATTTCTCAACATAAGTTTCTTCAGAATTGATCAAATGTTAAGAAATTGTAATGTGCCTCACTGAGAAAAACACTAGTTTTGGATATCCTCCAAAAAATAGTATTTTGGTCAATGGAATGATAGAAGAGGGGTACTTCTAGTTGTAACCCAGTGCCTCAAGTCCAATGCAATTGAATTTTCATCCATCCAAGGCCCAGTTAGATTTTTATGTTGATTTGTAGCTCCCCTCCTCAATCCATTCAAGGACACATTGACAATTTGGTCTCGTGGCATAAAATACAAATTGATCGGCATAAATGAGTTATGTAAGTTCTCACATGTATGATTATCCAAGGCCCATGAAACCAATCTACCCACAATCATCAGGCATAGTGTCCTTAAAATCGACCCCTTTTTCAAAAATTGCACTATGCCTCATTAAGAAAAGCCCTAGTTCCATATATCCTCCAACAAACAATTTTTGGGAAACCAAATGACAACGAAGGAGTACCCCTAGCTGTAATCTAGTGTCAGGGGTCCAATGCAACTAACGATTCATCCACTCGAGGCCCATATAGAGTTGCATGGTTGGTTGTAACTTTCCTCCTCAATCCATTTAGGGACATGTTCAAATTTTTTTCGGGGGCATAAAATCCAAACCGAGTGGCATAAGTGAGTTTGATAAACTCCCACACATATATTTGGTGAAGTCCCATGTGTCCAAGATACCCACAATCGCCTGAAAAAACATTCTTCAATATTGACACCTTGCTCAAAAATTGCATTGTACCTCACTAAGAAAAAACCTAGATCCAAAAATCCTCCATAAAATGATTTTCCTGGCATCAAAATGATAGAATAGGGGTACCCCTAGATGTAACCCGGTCTTTTTAGTCCAATGCAACTAATGTCTCATCCATTTCAAGAAGGATTATATTTTTATCGCATGCTGCAAATCACCTCCTCACGTCATTTAAGGACGTGTTGACTTTTTGATATGGGGGATTTACATGCAAACTGAGCAACATAATTGATTTTCTTCAAAATTGACCCCTTGTTCATAAATTGCACTATGCCTCACCAAGAAAAACCCTAGTTCCAAAGATCCTCCAAAAAATATTTTTTTAGGAAACATAATGATAGTGGATGGGTACCCCTAGCTATAACATATTTCCTTGATGCCAATGCAACCAATTATTCCTCAATACGAGGCTCGATTATATTTTTGTCGTGAGTTGGAACTCACCTCCTCAAGCCATTCAGGGACATGTTGACATTTTGGTCTAGGGGAATAATTCCAAACCAAGTGGCATAATTGTGTTTCGTAAGATCCCCCACATCTGTTGGTCCAAGTCCCATGTGACCACACTACCCACAATCACCCAACATAGTGTTCTTCAAAATTAACCCCTGGTTCAAAAATTGCATTGTGCCTCACTAAAAAAATCCTAGTTTTAGATATCCTCCAAAAAATGGTTTTATAGGAAACATAATGATAGTAGAGGGGTACCCCTCGTTGTAACCCATTTTCAATAGTCCAATGCAATCTATGGTTCATCCATTCAATTACTGGTTAAATTTTTATGGTGATTTATAACTCGCGTCCTCAAGTCATTCAAGGTGTTTACAATTTAGTCTAGGGGCATAAAATACAAACTGAGCAGCATAACTGAGTTCCATAAGATGTTTTGTTTCCATTTTTACAAGGCCCACATGACCATGCTACCCATAATATCCCGACACCATGTTCTTGAAAATCAACCCCTTGTTCAGAAATTGCAATGTGCCTCACTAAGTAAAACCCTAGTTCTGGATATCCTCCAACAAATGTTTCTTTTGGAAATGGAATGATATTGGAGGGGTACCCCAAGTTGTCACCCCATGCACCGAGTCCAATAAAACTAACGATTCATCAATCTGAGTTTTGGTGAGAGTTTTATGAAAATTTGTAACTAGAATCCTCAAGTCATTCAAGGACTAGTTGATAATTTGGTCTAGGGGCATAAAATATGAACTGAGTGGAATAACTGAGTTTTGTAAGCTCCCACTTATCTGTTTGGCCAAGGCCCATGTGACCATGCTACCCACAATCACCTATCACATTTTTCTTCAAAATTGACCCCTTATTCATAAATTGCACTATACCTCACTAAGAAAAACCCTAGTTTTAAAGATCCTCCAACAAATTCTTTTATGAGGAACGAAATGATAGACTAGGGGTACCCCAAGCTCTAACCTTGTGCCCTGATTCCAATACAATCAATGGTTTGTCCATACGAGGCCCAATTGGATTTTTATGGCGAGTTGCAAACTCGCCTTCTCAAGTCATTTAGGTACATGTTGACATTTTGGTCTAGCGGAATAATGCCAATCATAGAAAAAACCAAATTGGTTGAATCTCATCCTTTCACAACAATAATCCCAACAAATAAACGCCAACAAATAATTGTATTATGACAAAGAAGTTACCTATTAGTGTGGAGTTTAACCAAGTGAAATGGAAAATGTTTCTATGTGGATATTTGGAGATATGACTTTTATTCCCATGCAAGAAACCTTGTTTTATGTGTAATATGAAAATTCTAGCTTCACCCTATCTTTGACAAAGAAGAAGTGAATATAACTTTACTTAAGAAAATATTTGAGAAGTGAATAACTTGTAAAACTTCTTATATGGTTTAAGCATTTTTATTATATCTACCTTTTTCATATGTGACATGTTTCTTTTTGTTCATGACTACTTGTTATTATGGCTACTCAATTTTTCCATGTAACATCTTTGTTTCTTTTGTCGATGACTATATTTTATTATGGTCTTTGTGTATTATATGAATATGTTTGTATTGATGTTCATGATTATTTACAATTTTTTTTAAATTTATACCAATAAAACCCATGGCCTCCTCAAGCTTCAACAACAAGGAGCTAGTTTTCATTGGGAAATGGAAAGGAAAAG
Source organism: Picea glauca (assembly GCA_000966675.3). Taxonomy (NCBI): domain Eukaryota; kingdom Viridiplantae; phylum Streptophyta; class Pinopsida; order Pinales; family Pinaceae; genus Picea; species Picea glauca. The sequence goes on along the minus strand of JZKD02S1631124.1, from coordinate 67,920 downwards.
AAAGGAAAGGCATGGAAAGGCAAGGTCTAGGCCTATGTCTGGGTCTAGGTGAAGGTCATGGTCTAGTTCTAGGTCTAGGTCATGGTATATTTCAAGGAAAGGCAAGGAAATTCTAGATAGGGCAAGGAAAGACAAGGAAAGGAAAAGAAAGGAAATAAAAGGCGTGGCAAGGAAAAGCAAGGCTAGACATGGCAAGGCAATGCCTAGTTCTAGGTCTAGGTCTAGGTCTAGGTCTATGTCATGATTTAGTTCTAGGTCATGGTCTAGAGCTAGGTCTAGGTCATGGTATAGGTCTAGGTATATACCATGACCTACAGCTAGACCATGACCATGACCTAGACCTAGACCTATACCTAGAACATGACCTAGACCTAGTCCTAGACCTAAACCTAGATATTGACTAGACCTAGACTTAGACCTAGACCTATACCTACAACTAGACCTAAACCATGACCTATACCTAGACCTAGACCTAGACATGGACCGTGACATAAACCTAAAACTAGACATAAACCATGACCTAGACCTAGAGCTACACCTAGACCATGACCTAGACCATGACCTAGATCATGATCTAGACCATGACCTAGACCTGGACCTATACCTATATCTAGATCTAGACCTCAATATTACCCTCCGATGATATATTATTTTCAAATGTTAACTTAATGTGATTCAAACGTATCAAGTACCACTAATCAAGGCATTCTTACCAATAATGGAGATCAATTGCAACATCATATCTTGCCATTTATTGAACCATAAATTACATTAATGTGTTGAAAAAAAGCACATTTGTTTGTTAGAATCCAAAAAGCATTTGAAACCTCTAAAGTTGAAAACCAAGCAACAAATTTCCACTAGACGTGATGCATAATTTACACAAATATCTAAAGGGCCACATTTATAAGTTACCACTAAAATAGAACATGCTTTCCAAATATCTTCAGTGTGGTCCTAGATGCAAATATAACATTATTTTAAGTCCATATGCATGTGAAATAAGTATGAAAAATTTGTTGGTCTAGGGTCATAAAGGAATTACATAGGAATAAACTATGTCAAATCTATACATACTCCTAAATCTCAAAATAATAGTAGTCGAAGAGAAAAGATCAAAATCTATGATCAAATGGAATGTTGTCAAGGTATATTGACCCACAATTCTACATATAGATCTATGAATTTGATAAATGAAGTGATGTCACCTATCCACATTGATTTGAGAAGAAAGTTCAATTTTGATTCATATGGTATACATATTTCTTAGAAGTTAGTATTTTTTACATAAATTCTCCAGTTCCTAAATCAAGAAGGATGGACTTTGTTGGTCACTATAATTGTTTATTAATTAAAACAATCAAGTGTTACATAAATTGTCAACCCAGGGAAGTTTGTTTATTTCAAAGGTAATCACACACTGTATATGCTAAATCTCAAAAGCAATCCCAAGTTGTAGTAAAAGTTACACTAATCACACCATGCTTTGAACAGACTGAAGTTCTACTTTGAATTACAGTAAAAGCAATCTATCTATTGCAAAATTCAAGATTCAAAGAAAAATAATTATTAGAAGAATCCTGAATTACATTAAGAAACAACAACCTAGGGAAAATGAACCTTTCAGCATACTGCAAAGAAGACTAACTATTCTGTAACAGAGAAAAAAACCCTATTCCCCAAAGTAGGAATCTTCAGCACCTGTCTCTGACTATCACACTTTCATAAACTCATTCTGCAAACAGAATCACCAATCAAAATGATCAACAATTACCTAGGAATGAATTGTATGAAAATGATGCAACAATCAGTTGAAGCAAAGTTTCAGCAAAACAAAGTTTTAACAAGGAATGAATAAAAACAATACTTAACACACTACATAAACTAATGGGTGAATCTTGTGAAGAATGTGGGCCCTCTCCTTCTCACAAGATTCCCCAGAAATGAAAGGGAACTAAGAAGAAATGCTCGAAATGATCTTTTATTCATCTGTCCAATGTGACAAGTTACAATATCAAAAGTGAACATGCTCTTTCTCTATAATTCCCTTCTAGCTAAGCCTTCTGTAATCTCCCTTCTAATGCTGATTTCTCCCCTCTTTAAAGAGGAGAATCCTCTTAATACAATTAAACATAAAATTACATGTGTACATACAAATCCTATTCTTAATATGATCTAATCTTCTATGTCGGAATAGGATATTCTAATCTTTCATAGAAAAATGTTGTTACAGTGGTTGTAATGGTGTTGGCTTGAGGTACAACTATTGCGGACGGTGTAACAACTCCTTTGATTGTCTTTTCTTGTTACTGTTGTATGTGAAATATTGTTTCAGCATCACAAATCACAGACTATTTCAGCAACGAGATTTGTGTACTGTTTGATTGTTTCAGTAACGTGGTATTCAAGCAACAACGATGGTTGTAATGGTGTTGCCTTGAGGTACAACTGTTGCGGCCAGTGTAACAACTCCTTTAATTATATTTTCTTGTTATTGTTGTATGTGAAATACTGTTTCATCATCACAAATCACAGACTATTTCAGCAACGGCATTTGTGTATTGTTTGACTGTTTCAGTAACGTGGTCTTCAAGCAACAATGATATATTAACTACAGTCTTCAAACTGTTTTAGAAACTATATATTTCTAATTAATTTCCAAGTATGAAAGTAATGTAAAATTACATGTAAAACAAGTTAAACATATAGCAAAGAGAAGAAACGTTATATACCTTTGAAAAATAGATTAAGGTGATAATGTAAGCTTAAATATGAGCAGGAAAATGATGTAATGATAGCAAAAAGTATGAGAAAAAAGGTACATTATAGGGTCCTAACATCCCCCCCAACTAAAAAGGTTGCATTTTCTTAGGAAACTTCAATCTGAATCAGAATCCAGATACTGACTCTGGGCGTGCAAATTACTTAAGCAGTAGTTGTAGAAAGTACTATCTGTTGGGGCTCTGAATCCTTGAACATGTTGTAGCCTTTGCCAGGCTTCTGCTTCAACCTTCTTGGGAAACCTATGATGAACTTGATAATTCTCTGCTGGCATCCACAGAATGGGAAAATGGAACTGATAACCTATCCAATTTTCAGCGCATTTCTGGACACAGTTGATGTAACTGGGTACCTGGAATAATGTTGTCTCAAGATTGGTAGGACTAAAGGGATTGTGCTCCTGCCTTTTCTCAGACGATTGTTGCCAAAACACATTATTTTCTTTTAGGGCAGTGGCCTCTTTGGATTTAATAAACTATTGACAATCCTGAAGTACTGTTGCCTGTAGTTGCCACATATGTTGAATCATCCCTGGTTTCTTCAAAAATTGATAATATTCTGCAAAAAAGGTGGTTGTGTTCTATGGTTATGGCCGTATCCAGAGGAGACGATTATCTTCATTATTCATGGCAGCTATAAAATCATTCTGCCATGTAATCTAGTTGGCAAGAAAGGAGGCGAGTGCCCGAATCTGGATATCACCAACAAGAGGATTAAGATTAAGCTGTATGTTCTCAGGAATGGCTTCATTATGAAGATACAACTCACATAGTAGATGATGATCAATAGTAGAGGCTTCTACAAAAGTTTGAACAAAATCTTCTGGTTTGAACATTGCATAGGGTCTTCCATCTTTGATTGATTTCATCTGAAAGAATGCAAGTCGTTATGTAAGGAAAAGAGAGTAATTTGAGGATGGTTTCCTAGTAGCCAACAATTTTTGTACCAAATCGAACATCAGGAGTAATTTTCTGTTTAACTCCCCATTCTAATTCTTATGGGCATGAGATTCTTTGCGTGTTTTCTCCAAAGCTTCCCAGTTTGAATATATGTGGTTCAGCCAAAGTAGTTTGTGCTCCTGCAAGATTTTGTCTTGTGTAATAGCAGACTCCTTTTTCCATTTGTTCATTATTACCTGCTCATTCCATGGTTGAGTTTGTGTTCCAACATCATAAGTGGTAGGCTGAGGTAGAGTCTGAGTGGCTTGTTCCACAAAAGTAGGGGTATTGATTTTTCTAGGAGGGGTAGATTCCTCAATAAGAAGAGTTTGAGCAGATTCACTAATGAAAACATGAGCTTTAGATTTAAAAGTTGTTGTAGGCTAGGGTTCCTATAGATTATCTTTGCTTTTTGGAAATTTTGAAAGTCCTACTCGTTCTTGTGTAACAGTAGGGCGTTCCTCTTTTTTAACTGCAAAATTCGTAGGTGCGGGGGAAGCTCTAGACATTAGGATTTGAACCACTTTGTAGCCTGCTTGATCATAAATATCCCCACATTAGCTGCACATATACTCTTTATACTGATCATCTTTTGTGTTTTTCTCTGTCATGGCCACTACGTGAGATAAGGTATACAAATTAATTTCCCTATCATAGGCTTCCTTTGCCATTACTGGCTCTTTCTTGTAAACTTCCAGTTCTGATCTTAGAAACTCATTCTCTTGTAAGAGAGAAGCCATTGTTGGTTCTGGTTGTTGATCTGTCATAGGTGTATCAAGAGGGGTGACCAGTTTTTGTGTAACGGTCACAACCTCAGTAGTTGGTTCTTATGGAGCAACTACAAAATCAACAGATGATTCTTGTGTTTCAACTACTTGATTTAAAGAAAATAGTGTTGCATCACCCTGGGCATGTGATTCTTGTATTTCAGGAATAAAGTCAGCAACCGGTTCTTGTGTAACGACTACTGAATGAGTAGTTGGTTCTTATGTGACATCTACTGAATGAGTAATTGGTTCTTGTGTGACAACTAATTGATGTAAAGAAAATGATGTTGCAGCACCCTAGGCATATGATTCTTGTATTTTAGGAATAAAGTCAGTAGATGGTTCTTGTGTTTCAACTATAGATGGCTCTTATGTAAAAACTATAGTTGGTTCTTGTGTAACAGTTGCTGAATGAGTAGTTGTTTCTTGTGTGACAACTACTGAATGAGTAGTTAATTCTTGTGTGATAGATACTTGATGTAAAGAAAATGATGTTGCAACACCCTAGGCATCTGATTCTTGTGTTTCAGTGCCCATGGGTTGAACATGTAAAAATTCCAGGGTTTGGGAGGGTGGAGGTGTATGGGATTTTAGCAAAATGGGTTGGGGGTTTAGGGTAGTGGCAGTAATTGCTGCTTTGGTTGAAGCCCTCATTCCTTTTTTTAGGTAAAAAGGCAGGAAAATTAGTAGTTTGCTTCTTTCTTTTGCGAGTGGGTTTTTCCTCAGTGATGGAGCAGGGAGGGTTATCAGGTTTATCTTCTTTAGAATCACCGCAAAGGATATGAATAGTAGGAGTAGATGATTCTAGTAAATTGTGGGGTGGATCTGGTATGGTAAGAGGGTTAATTGGATCAATTGGATCTATAGGCAGATTAATAGGTATTTCCAGAGTGTCAGGAAGGTTTTGTGGTTGCTCTTCATGAGGATTTTGAGGATGTTCAACAACTTCCTGAGGGTTTATGGGTGGATTGTTTAGGAGAGGGTTTTGTTTGGAAAAACCCTTTTGTATGAGTAATTGAACGAGACGGTGATGGGTGAGGGAAAGGATGGAATTTTTAGCTTGTCTACAATAATGCGACATATTTCTAAGACATCCGAGCAGATAGTAAGGAATATTCACCAGTATAGCATGTTGTAAATGAGATAACAAGACAAAGTCATACTAGTAAATTACATGGTATCGGCCTTCACAGGTAAGGTAGTGCTTGACAAACTCTGCAAATTTCGGCCAAGGAGGCGGCAATGAGCTAAGTTGAACACCCTGGGATTTAGGCTCAACTTGTTCTCCTAGAAAGAGAAAATCCTGCTGGGCATTAAGAATAATGTGTTTG
>JZKD02S1631124.1:35241-58873 GCA_000966675.3 Picea glauca | reverse complement strand
GGCATAAATTGGTACATCTCTTAGTGCTTGTAATAGTGGAATTTTGACATAGAGATTTTGTAATTCCCCTAGAATATTGAAAGCAGGTGGCTCAAGAGTTTTAGTCAAAGATAAACGCTCAGGGAATGGTGGTTTCGTTGTTTCAAGAATAGTATTAGAGGATGGTTTTACCTCTTCGGGTGAATCGTGCTTTTTTATTTCTTCTTTATCGGAATCAAAAGAGGTAACATCATCAATGATAGGTTCTACTATTTTCCCAGATCGTAAATGAATATCATTTCATTGTGCAGGGAAAACATAAAGTATAGGCTGGTTTTGAATATCAGTACACTGCACAGCCTTATTATTGGCCCCAGAAAAATGTTTCCCCTTTTTCTCCCTGCGGACCAAGGTGTTGTGAAATTCAAAGGAAGGCTGGCACCGAGTAATCAAAGTAAGTTGACATACCTACATTGCAAAATATTACGCAGATATCACCCCTCATACAATCTGATTGCCCCCACTTTGTATTCTAAAAAGAAAATTATAAGACAGATGATGAAAGGAAAGTCATATCTAATTGTACATATAGTCTAAATAGATGATGAAAGGAAATTCAGAAATGATTGCCCTCGTCTCAGCATTTAAATTCATAAATACATTCCGAAGTGGTGAAAAAAAATTCAGCAAAAAAGGGTCAGATAACTTCATTGGGGTACTGAACAAGCCCGTTGGCAGTGAAGCAATATCTAAGATATTTGTAAGGTTGTTATACATGAATTTCACTCGGCTCTGGTAATCAACTTTCTTGAGATTGGATCCACATCCTAAGTCTATATGGGACTCCCCAATTAAAGAAAAGGCAATAAATTTCGTTGGGTGTAAGCCAAAAACTACAAGATCTGTTGGATTTCCTAGAACTATTTTGATTTGTCTTAATGCAGACCTAAACTCAATAAAGAGAAAGAGAAAGTTGTGAAAGGGACTGTAGCTGAGTGAGAAATGTATTTGAGTATTGAAAAGCCTTATAGCAGTAAAAGACAAAAATATTTTCTTCCCTCTATTTATCTTTTCTCTAAAGCAAGTTTCACAGAAGTGAAACTAGTGACTCCATTTACCCAATACAGACACGTGGTCTATTGTTCTTCCCACCTCACAGGAAAACGGGATCCCTAGTTGGATCCTATGTTGGAGCCGCCTTTTTTATTTGGTTCAAATCTATTTTAAAAGTCAAATGTCGGTTCTTAAGTTCTTTTTCACTGCGTGACATTCACCTACTGAAAATATCAGTAGTCTCGACATGCGAAATAGAGGGGGAGGTGATGTTTAATAAGTTACCACTTTTTATCGTTAAACGAAGGTTGTTTCTTTTTGTACCTTGGAATATCGCTCTTCGGGAGTTACAAGTCGCAAGATTTACAAACCCCGATGTGCAAGGTCTCAAAAAGTTTTAAAACATTACCTCAGGTGAAAGATAAGAGTGGGGCCATGTAAACCAAGTCAAGTACTGTCGGGATTTCGCGTCTTGGCGTTCACTCTCTCCTAAAACATTACCGCTAAAATTCTGAAAGATGAAGCCATGAAACTTTTACCTAAGTAACCCAGGTTAGAGTCAGAGTTGGTTAGTTTTGACCATGATTTAAGTTTCTCTATATTTCGCAACTCGTCATACATTCCTCCCAAAAACTATACCTTCGAAGTCCCGAGCCATGAAGTCATGATATAAATTAAAGCATAATCAATTAAAATGCTTAATCCTATTTACATCCTGTTAGCGTCAGAAGTCACTCCTGGATTGCTTGCAGGAGCAGAGCCTGACACCCATCAGTTTGATGTCACGATTTTTTTAAAAGGGGTGATCAGATGGAAGCACACTCGGAACAATCTCGTCTCAACTCTGAAACTAGACTAGGTATGCATGACGAGTGAGGCCTTGATAAACTTCAAATAGTGAGTTGTATTAAGGGTAAGTAGGGGGAAGAATTGCATGAGAAAAATGCGAAGGTCTATCATAAACATCAATTTTATAACAGCCTGAAGGAGAAAGCATTCGAACGCCAGATCCTCTTACATTCAAACACAACAGATCAGGGAATAGAACAATGTCACATCAAATCCTTTATCATAACATCACTGTAACGATCCAAGGGAATCATTCGATCATGAACTCTCTGATATAAGATGAAAATATAGATGGAAAAAGGAAACTGCTTGTCATAAACCAAGAAATCTCAAACACAGAGGCACCACCCAGAGAACTAGAATGGTTGCTGAAACTTTATAGTCGGGAGCTGAGCTCTACCATCGATTCCTACAAAAATGGTGAAAATGCCTTCATATACTCAGAACTACAACAACAGCGAAATCAAGACACTGCATTGAAGGATTTGCATCTGCATGGCTCTCTGACTGTCAACCTCTAAAAGGTCGTGCATATTAAGTCAGATGCAATCTGACTCTTTGACAGTTCCAACGGCGAATCGACGTGTCTTTAATTCATGGTCATGCTTTCCCATTATGGCGGAGGCGATATCTAACCACCACCAACTGCTTCAATAACTGCTTCATCGGGATTAAGGATGGCCCGGCCAACTCGGCACCTTTGGGAGGTGGAGAGCCTCCTGTGCTGCCACCTGGAATAACTGACTAGCTTGACAGATAGGCATGGAGGCCAGCGTGGAAGGTGGGACATGGGAGCAGAGTGATGGTGTCGAAACTATGAGGACACGAAAGGAGTGGAAAGGTGTGAGAAGGGCGACAGAGGAGGGCACATGGAGGAAAGGGGGGAAGATGAGAGATAATGGTCTTGCTCTTTGTCGACAGGCTGACATGGAAAGGAGCGGGACACACGACAAGCGACGAGTGGATGATGAAAAGGAGGGATGGACCACGCGACTCAAAAAGGGGAGGTGGATGGATGACACATAGTAGCAGAAGAAAGGTGGCTCTAGAAGGTGACATGACGGGAGAAGGGCCCACACAGGCTAAACACAGAGTGGCTGAGAATGATGGGATTGTGCGAGCACCGTTGATCCGGGCACTAAGATCTCGGCCGTTGGAAAGTTGCTCCCCCGATTTCGGACCCCCCCCCTCCGCTTAAAGGTAGAAAGGCAGGGGGGGTCCGGAATTTCCTTTACCGTCGTTGATCCGGGCGCACTGATCTGGGCCGTTGAAGAGGTGTGCCCCGGATTCTGGACCCCCCCCCTCCACTTAAAGGCAGAAAGGTGAGGGGGGGTCCGGAATTCCATGTGCGTCGTTGATCTGGGCACGCGAATCGCTGCCACTCGAACTTGCTCGTAACTTACCACGGGTGCATTATCACCCAAAACTTAGGACAAGTGGGTTTTAACCCATTCTTTTTGCATGCTAACCCCCCCTACAAGAAATATCGTTAACACATCCTTTCTTAATTAAATCTAATCATCTCAATCTTGGGTTTTAGAGGCTCGAAAGGTTAGAGTTAAAAGCCCTGATACAGCGACCACCGAGTTGTTAATTTAAATCCTGATTAGGGAAGCCAAGCCAGCATAATCAATTTTTAATGCAAATGATAGTAATGTGCAGTTTACGAGGTAATTTCAAATGTTCCTTGCGCCAACTTGTGCCACGAACCGTCAAATTTTATGGCATTAATTGGAAATAAGGTGAAACGACAAAGTAAGGATATGGTTGTTATTGCCAAAACCTCTATCTAAATATGATTTTACCATTATGTTCGTAAGGACATCGATATGTTAAATGTTCGAAGATATAGATCTTTTACTTCCTATTTTATTCATAAAGTTCATTTCTATTCTGCACAGAGAAGTTTTTCTCAGTAAGCTAACTTCTATATGTATACACATTTTTATTGCAGAAGAGCTAAGTTACAATCCCCTATCATGGCCCCGCGAAAAGCATCCAAGGCAAGCGTTGGGGTTTCAGGACAAGGTTTTGATAATGTTTCAAACACTTCACCTCGAAGCGTTGATTCCGTACGAACCTGGTCATGCATCTCAGAGGTTTTGCAATCAGATGTGATGAATTGTTCGGATGATTCCAGTGACAGTGAGAAAGACGACATGACTACCAAATACAAGATCATCATCCAGGCAGAGATGCACAAAGTAGCAGCCAAGCCAGGCCTTCTGCCTTACTATGACATGATCCGATGGGTGCTAGATCATGTAGACATCCCTACCAGAACCATCATCAACAAGCAGAAGGTCATTGTTGGGACATTTAGACCAGAAAACTTACAGACGATGTACAAGTTACCACCCATGTCGGACTTCACATAAAATGAAGAGTTTCTAGAGGGTTTTAAATAGAGGGAATGCGAGAAATACGCAAAACATTTATCTGATTTGATCAAGGATTGGGTCTCACACCCAACGAAGTTCATGGCAAACAACAATGGAATTTATTCCATATCTTCTTTGGAACCACAGTTCAAATACGTAGCGATGATGAACTATAGATTGTATGGGAGGAAAGACACCACACATTGTTTCCTCCTATGGGTGCCTTTCATATATGGAGTAACAGAAGGCTCTTCTTTCAACTGGGCCAAAATGTTATCAGATAGTTTGACCAGTTGGATTACAGAATATCAGATGCAGAAAGAGAGTGGGAACGTTGCTTCATTTTTTATGGCCGCATATCTCATGGATGCAGTATGTTCCATGACACCTTTTCCCTTGATGAATTGGAGCTGGGATCCATCGGATGCTGAGCCAATCCATGTGTACCATTCTAAGATTTGGGAGGACAAGGCTTCAGATTTCGTATACGAAATCTTCAACTGGGTAATGATATCGATGCATGTTGTCATCTTCGGTAATCTACCACCCAGGATATCGGATAGCATCATGGAAAATTTAAGCAGAGTGGTCGATTGGTACATGGAGAAAGAATTTTCATACATCAGGGTTTTCGATGCTTTCGTCCCTCCGCATGATTTATTCTTACTTATACCCAACAAGCTAGCTTGTCGTGAGATTGCCGAAGGCTCCAAAGATTCGGCACCCAGCCAAGAAGAACAACAGGATAAAGTAGAGCAAGTTGGGGGCCCGAAACAGGAAGCTGAGGTTTTCGATCCTCCAAGTGAGCCAACTTCGGTCATTACTCCCAAGAAATATTCTAAACAGGTCGACAATCCCATCACCCGCATTACCCTCCTACAGTTTGCAAAGGAAATCCCGGACACAGGTTGGATTTTGGGTGAAAAATTGACACCTATATCAGTAGAAGAGCTACCTCTGAATGAATTCTTCTTTGATAAGAAGAGGAAGGTGGTTGTGAGACAAGAAATCTACCAAGAGGCAGGTACTATCTCTAAGAAATTTAAAATTTTAACCGATGGGAGAAATATGAAGAAAGAAGAATTCACGACGCAAATAGCAAGAACATTGGGGGCTTTTTCCATGGCGAGCCAATATTTAGTCGGGACCCTAAAAGATCATCTAAAACAAAAAGATCGTTTGATCAAGACGCTAGAGGATAAACTAGCTACAACAGAAATTGTTGCTAAAGATCAGGAGAGTGTGACTTTAGAGCAAGCAAGAATAGAATATCAAAAAGAAATCGAGCGGCTTAAATTCGATCTCAAACAAACACAGTTGAAGTTTCATATGAGTCAGACTCGGATAAGCTAGCAGGGAGAATTGATAGACCAGCTTCGGGCCAAACTAGAATTTGCCAAAAGCCAGGTAATCGATATCAGGATATTTCAATCCCAAGCAATAGAGATCAGAAAAAGGTTATCAACAACGCATCAGGGTCTACTTGTTAAAGTAGAAACAATTCAAAGAAGCTTCCAACTCATTGATCAAGTGTTGGAAATCCTCTCTCTTAAAGAAAGGGATGTTGGAGTAGCTCGGGTGGTGTTCCAGGAGGCTATTATAGCCACAACAAGAAGGGAAACAAGCAATAGTTCTAGTTTTCCCATCGCAGGGCAGACTAGGAGTAATATCTTATTGAAAGAATGGGAGCGAAATATATCTCACGACAAACAACAAGCTACGACTCTAAGGAAATCTTGAGAAGAAATTTTCAGTTTGTTAAATGAGATTTGGTTGGGTTTCGATGGTGAAAGTGGCATGGAGATACTGGGTCAAATCGATACAGCTAAATATATGCTAAATATCAAGGAAAATGAAGAAAGAGAATTAGCCGAAATATCACAAATAACTCAAACAGACATAGTGAAAATAGACAAATTGATAATTAAACCGAGTATACTGTTATGCTCTATCAATGCCAAAGATCAACATGTGGAAGGAAAGTTGTCTCTATTGATGAAAGACTGCTATATTTTTTAGGCAAATAATCAAGCAAAGCCATCTAAGTTGATATCACAGTTGGTGGAGAAGTGTGTTATTTGCAAGGAGCATGTGAAGAGGTAGGTTTCAGTTACCAAATGAGAAAAAATATAAAGAAACGAAATGTTTTGACTCCTTTGATTGTAACCAAAAACCTCTGGAACTATTGAGATTCCAGTGCATAAAAAATTGTATAAATATGCATTTTGAATAAAGAAGAAAGGTTGGACCTTTTTGATTAATTGTAATAGAGACTGTCTCTTTTTGAAGAATTAATAGAAAGCAATCTGAAGATTCCTAATTCCGTCACTATTGTGTTATGAGTTTGTTCTCTCTGTTATTTCATATTCATTCTTATTTCACTTATATACATCTGATGAAGGTTGCATTGCAATTTAGTAAAACTTCTACTAAAGTGATTAATGTTTAGCTATCTATTGTTTATAGTTTTTCCTCTGTATCGGCTACTAGCAGGTACAAGACCTATAAATCTTTAGATTGTCATATTTTATGCTTCATCGGACCATTTCTTATCTTATTTTCTTCTCCTGTTTATGGAGTGGGATTCTCTCTTGATAGCAGCCTTATTCTATAGACAGCTTAATGTTTTTCCCATAATTCATACACCATTTATTTCAAATATAATGCAGTTACAGAAAAAGGCCTTTGGTTTGCAATTTTATTTTAATATTGATTTCGAAAGTTCTCTTTTATAAAATCAAATTGATACAGCATAAAAACTTTTGGATTTCTTTAAATTTTTTGTTCCTCTATGACTGTCCCTGTTGTAAGACAACCCAATATTGAACCTGGCTTGACAGATCAAACCCATATCGCTTTAAATCTCTTTGATACCATACATAAAATGGCTAATACCTGGGTAGAACTTGAATGTTCATGGGCTGAAATTGAAAGAGATATAAACATCTAGGAACAGTTGGAAGCCAGACAACGACAACCTAGAAATCAACCCTAGCTTCCTTTCCTGAAGGTATACTCTCCTCTCTTTTTACATCTTACTAACTTTTGTATGCCTAGACACTGTACTTTTTAAATCCTTAAGTAAATACTATGGAACAACATAGGTCATCAATCCTTGGTAGAGGATACTTGTTCTTAACATTCACTTTATTCAATTGTATGAAGTCAATGCGCAATCTTAATGTTCCATCTTTATTTTTCACAAACAATACTGGGGCACCCCAAGGTGATACACTTGGGCATACATACCCCTTTTTCATAATTTATTCAAGATGCATTTGCAACTCCTTCAATTCTGGTGTACTCATTCTATAACGAGTCTTTGATACTAGCACCGCTCCAGGCATCAAATATATAGAGAAATCAATGTATCTCCTTGGGGGTAGTCCTGGTACTTCCTTGAATACATCTTCAAACTCTTTCAGGACTGCATAATCCTCCAAATTTTGCACCTTGTCTTTAGGTGTCTCCTCCATATGAGCTGGAAAAATTTGACATCCTCTTCTATAACATTTCTTCAACTGCAATGCTGAAATTTCTCTAATGGTTACTGCCCTAGAAATTCCCTACACTCTCCTTTTGTTCCCTTCTTCATCCAAGCAAGTGAATTCTTTGTTATGACAATCCAATAGATCATGATGTGGGTCCAACCAATCCATCTCAATTAAACATTCATAGGAACCTAAAGGTGATATGTTCAAATCTTCCTTGGTATTGAGTCCATTCATGTCTATGAGGCAAGACTTAACCATCTCATTAACTTTTCTTCTGGCTCGTGTAGCCAGTTTCACCAACCAAGATTTCCCATGCTTGCTTCTTGGCAATTGCAAACTTTTCACCATCTTATGGTCTATATAACTATGACTAGATCGTGAATCAATTAAAATAGCAAGGATTTGGTTGTTGATCATACCTTCCACCTCAATCATGTGGGACTGATACTCTTCTTTCTTGTTGTCCAGGGATGCATAAATCCTTGGCACATTTCTGCCCATTTCCTCTACTATCTCAGCTCATTGTACATTGTGAACAACCCTACATTTTTCACCTCTGTGAGGACAATCTCTAAACCTATGGTCTCCTTTAAAACCCCAACATTGCATAGGTAGTTGTCTTGTCCCTTGAATCCCTGTGTCAATCACTCTATTTTCCTTATGCGTTTGTTGCCATTGTGGATTATTTCTGATCCATCTTGAGTTTATTATTGTCTTCCCGAGCCTTTTGGAAAGCTGGCCTTGGTTTCAACTGGTCATATAAGTATTTAGCTCTCCTTATGGTCTCTTCTAATGTCTTGGGATCATCATACTGTATTTTTTCACTGATGAATGATGGCAATCCACTTAAATACAATTGAATCTTGATTGGATCATCCTTAATGAAAGAGACATACTTCAGCAGTTCCAGAAACCTTCTCTCATATTCATCTATGGTCGTACTTCCAAGCTTGAGTTCAAATAACTCTTTGATTTTCTTGTCATAGTATCTCTTAGTCAAGTACTTCTTCTCAAAATACTTCTTGAATTCCCTCCAAGTAACACTTTTCTCTACAATGTGTTGTACNTAATTAAACCGAGTATACTGTTATGCTCTATCAATGCCAAAGATCAACATGTGGAAGGAAAGTTGTCTCTATTGATGAAAGACTGCTATATTTTTTAGGCAAATAATCAAGCAAAGCCATCTAAGTTGATATCACAGTTGGTGGAGAAGTGTGTTATTTGCAAGGAGCATGTGAAGAGGTAGGTTTCAGTTACCAAATGAGAAAAAATATAAAGAAACGAAATGTTTTGACTCCTTTGATTGTAACCAAAAACCTCTGGAACTATTGAGATTCCAGTGCATAAAAAATTGTATAAATATGCATTTTGAATAAAGAAGAAAGGTTGGACCTTTTTGATTAATTGTAATAGAGACTGTCTCTTTTTGAAGAATTAATAGAAAGCAATCTGAAGATTCCTAATTCCGTCACTATTGTGTTATGAGTTTGTTCTCTCTGTTATTTCATATTCATTCTTATTTCACTTATATACATCTGATGAAGGTTGCATTGCAATTTAGTAAAACTTCTACTAAAGTGATTAATGTTTAGCTATCTATTGTTTATAGTTTTTCCTCTGTATCGGCTACTAGCAGGTACAAGACCTATAAATCTTTAGGTTGTCATATTTTATGCTTCATCGGACCATTTCTTATCTTATTTTCTTCTCCTGTTTATGGAGTGGGATTATCTCTTGATAGGAGCCTTATTCTATAGACAGCTTAATGTTTTTCCCATAATTCATACACCATTAATTTCAAATATAATGCAGTTACAGAAAAAGGCCTTTGGTTTGCAATTTTATTTTAATATTGATTTTGAAAGTTCTCTTTTATAAAATCAAATTGATACAGCATAAAAACTTTTGGATTTCTTTAAATTTGTTGTTCCTCTATGACTGTCCCTGTTGTAAGACAACCCAATATTGAACCTGGCTTGACAGATCAAACCCATATCGCTTTAAATCTCTTTGATACCATACTTAAAACGGCTAATACCTGGGTAGAACTTGAATGTTCATGGGCTGAAATTGAAAGAGATATAAACATCTAGGAACAGTTGGAAGCCAGACAATGACAACCTAGAAATCAACCCTAGCTTCCTTTCCTGAAGGTATACTCTCCTCTCTTTTTACATCTTACTAACTTTTGTATGCCTAGACACTGTACTTTTTAAATCCTTAAGTAAAGACTATGGAACAACATAGGTCATCAATCCTTGGTAGAGGATACTTGTTCTTAACATTCACTTTATTCAATTGTATGAAGTCAATGCACAATCTTAATGTTCCATATTTATTTTTCACAAACAATACTGGGGCACCCCAAGGTGATACACTTGGGCATACATACCCCTTTTTCATAATTTATTCAAGATGCATTTTCAACTCCTTCAATTCTGGTGTACTCATTCTATAACGAGTCTTTGATACTAGCACCGCTCCAGGCATCAAATATATAGAGAAATCAATGTATCTCCTTGGGGGTAGTCCTGGTACTTCCTTGAATACATCTTCAAACTCTTTCAGGACTGCATAATCCTCCAAATTTTGCACCTTGTCTTTAGGTGTCTCCTCCATATGAGCTGGAAAAATTTGACATCCTCTTCTATAACATTTCTTCAACTGCAATGCTGAAATTTCTCTAATGGTTACTGCCCTAGAAATTCCCTACACTCTCCTTTTGTTCCCTTCTTCATCCAAGCAAGTGAATTCTTTGTTATGACAATCCAATAGATCATGATGTGGGTCCAACCAATCCATCTCAATTAAACATTCATAGGAACCTAAAGGTGATATGTTCAAATCTTCCTTGGTATTGAGTCCATTCATGTCTATGAGGCAAGACTTAACCATCTCATTAACTTTTCTTCTGGCTCGTGTAGCCAGTTTCACCAACCAAGATTTCCCATGCTTGCTTCTTGGCAATTGCAAACTTTTCACCATCTTATGGTCTATATAACTATGACTAGATCGTGAATCAATTAAAATAGCAAGGATTTGGTTGTTGATCATACCTTCCACCTCAATCATGTGGGACTGATACTCTTCTTTCTTGTTGTCCAGGGATGCATAAATCCTTGGCACATTTCTGCCCATTTCCTCTACTATCTCAGCTCATTGTACATTGTGAACAACCCTACATTTTTCACCTCTGTGAGGACAATCTCTAAACCTATGGTCTCCTTTAAAACCCCAACATTGCATAGGTAGTTGTCTTGTCCCTTGAATCCCTGTGTCAATCACTCTATTTTCCTTATGCGTTTGTTGCCATTGTGGATTATTTCTGATCCATCTTGAGTTTATTATTGTCTTCCCGAGCCTTTTGGAAAGCTGGCCTTGGTTTCAACTGGTCATATAAGTATTTAGCTCTCCTTATGGTCTCTTCTAATGTCTTGGGATCATCATACTGTATTTTTTCACTGATGAATGATGGCAATCCACTTAAATACAATTGAATCTTGATTGGATCATCCTTAATGAAAGAGACATACTTCAGCAGTTCCAGAAACCTTCTCTCATATTCATCTATGGTCGTACTTCCAAGCTTGAGTTCAAATAACTCTTTGATTTTCTTGTCATAGTATCTCTTAGTCAAGTACTTCTTCTCAAAATACTTCTTGAATTCCCTCCAAGTAACACTTTTCTCTACAATGTGTTGTACTTGCACAAGTTGATCCCACCACATGGAGGCCTTTCCTTTGAGTTGATAGATAGTGATTCTACCTTCAGCATGAGAAGAATAATTATTCAATTAAAAATATTTCCTCATGCCTAGCAACCATGTTTCAGCATCTTCATCCTTCTTGTGCTCACCATCAAATATAGGAGGTTTGATTTTTTTCATTTCTCCTCACAGCTCATCCACCCCAGATCTCTTATACCTTCTGACAGGGGATAGACTTGAGTTGTTTCCTTCTCTATTATTGGAATGCCTTTGGGGATGATGGTGATGTCTACTAGAACTTTTTACTTTTCCTTTCTCCTTTGAAGATTTGTGACTCTCATATCTACTTGACTCACTCTCCTTAACCAATTTCTTCTCGATTCTGTTCAAACCTTCCAATAGCTTCATGTTGAATTCATCCTGCTGCTCTTTGGCTTTCACAAGCCTTTCATTATCAACTTTATGGCTTTGGACATCCTTCTGCAAATTCTTAATGGTCTCATCCATATTCATATCTTCATTCCTTTCTTCTCCATGTCCGTTGGAGTTCGTTCATTCCATTCCCAAATGGAAATCCATCCCTCTTCTCTTCTCTAGATGACTGCAATTCTCCTATGCCTCTTCCATTCCTATGGAATCTGCACTAGTTTGACCTGACCGAGTTGTTGTTAATTCGGCAAAACATGCAACCATCGAAACTAATCATCCTAAAAATTCAGCAATTCATGAGAATATGCACCATTTCGATTCAACATACACATTAGCATTATCACTCCTGGTTTCCAGGTGTTATCACCACGACAATTCTAGATAAGAACCAAGTGTCGAGAAAACTGACGCGCAGTGCCTTCTGAGATACACTTGTGAAAGAAGGTGGTTTTGTCGAAAACACTTTCGCCAAGACATAATATCACGTGTCTGAACATGTCAAATCCACCACTCATGGATCTGGAGATGGCTAGTCAGATCACCCTACATCATTCGTTCAGTACTTTGTAGACATGTGACGTTAGTTGAATGCCGCCATGTAACAAAATCAAAATATAATCATTCGAAATGGATTGGCCAAGCATGGAAACCCAACGCTCTTGTACGTAATCTGTCTTCACTTCATAAATGGAGTTCTATAATTACCACTCGCCAAGTATGAAGATATATGTGTATCCATAACCAAAGTAATCTCCAAGTTGCTCGACTTCCTTCTCTCTATAAAGACACATTTTGGTATCCCCAACCTGAGATACATGGACAAGGCTAAGTCGAGTGAGACTGGTTATTCGAGAAACATGCTAGGGTTTCCTGCAAATAAGGAGGAAAGGGTCATTGCGCACATTATAGAAACTAAGTTCAACACAGAGATGGTTATAGAATTGTGATTGGAAGTCAGGCTTAATCCCACTATAAAGGATTTAGTCATCAATAGGCCACCCGCTAAGAAGAAAATGAATAAGTGACATAAGAAGGAGGAATATATGGTTGAAGCAGCCAAAAGTGTTGGAGAGAATCAACCGGTCTGGTTAGAATCTTCTTTAAAGGCAGAGATCGCTAAGCTGAAGTAAGTCTTCAACTAAGATAAGCATGTCTCAATGAATTTTGAAAAGTTGGTAATGGAGGAAAAGAGTACAAGAGATGATAGGCATGTTCTTCAAACGACCCTTTTTACAACAGGCTAACTACTGTCATCACCCTTTTGTAATTTTGTTATTAATATGATTATATAAATACAGAAACAAATTTTAGACAGTTTTATTACAATTTCTATCTGGTGATGTTATGACTCTTGTTTTCTTTTATAATAAGTTTTTCTTGTAATCTTATATTTTATTTTCATCTATCTAAATCGGAGGAAATTAAAACTTGGAATTCTTTTTAATTAATGCTTCAATGCAGTTATGTGTTTCTTTTTCTTTTATTATTATGCAATTTAAACTCAGACTCATCGACTTCCAAGTGACTTCGTGTGCATTAAATTGACCTGTTCATTTATATTTATCGTGCATAGAAATATTACAAGGTAAAATACTTCTCCATGCACCTAAATCTGTTGTGCATTTCTTCTTCGTCGTACCGACTACTTATGCGCACTACTCTGGCGTTGTGCGCCAATGTCCACTATGCATAGTTTTGATACCATGCACTGATATTCCACACGCATTTTCGTCCTATGCATGCACCATTTCAAGTTTAACATATTCCTTAGCGCTCAAATATCTTCGCACACTACTAAATACACCGTCGCAAAACAACTTATACTCATACTTATGCACGTACTAACAAAAATCCTCTGCATTAAGAAATACTTGTGCACCCCATGTGCACCTTACTATGGGTGTGCTTACCATGCAAGGCTAATTTCAGCGTGTGCATATATACATAATAATATTATGCACGACACCACAATTTACCACGCACACTTGCACGCCAACGTTTTCCCGCGCAGTGCCAAATTTACCACGTGCACTAGTATGCCAACCTTTTCCAAGGACACTCCGTGACTCCAATTATGGTCACTTCGAAGTTACTTTTATGCAAATATTTACTTCAATTTCACCCCTCTGTCCCATCCAAGCTCAGTGTTGAACTGAGGCTTTGATACCATACTGTAACGATCCCCCCGGCCAACCTGAGGCCGGGGTACGCCACTCTAGAGAAACCACTCATGCTCTGACACCATTCGGTAACATTCCCAACCATCAGAATGGGCCATGCTACTCTAGGGAACACTTTTTTTCCCATACTGCAGAACATACAGTAGCATACCCAATAGTCAACTGAGCAATGCCACATAAATTTACTCTTTAGACTGCATGCAACTAAAACATATACATACATCATGCTCGTGGAAGATTTACTTCTAAACATAAACAAACAATTACTTTATGTAACATACAACTTTTATATTGAAATAACAGTAACTACTGATATGCATCATTTACAGGAAATTATCCATAAGCACACAAGCAATCATAATCACATATATGATAACATCGTAACATACGCATGTAAATAACAAAACAACATATCAATATATCATTCAATTGGTACTTATCTTAGAAAGACTGTCACCAACTGCTTACATGCCATCCATGGACCTCCCAGCCATAGACTATAGTGTTCATCACTCTCAATAGTGAGTCACCCCCGAGATGGGACTGAACTCCACCTAGTGTAAAGGGATTCCTATCCAGGCAAAGGCTCATGGACAATAGGAAAGACTTCGTCTCAGGTGCTCACCCAGCTAATAGCCTACAACCTCTCATTTCCCACATGCTTGTCCCACCAAAGGAAGTGTGCCCCTTCTCTACTCAACAATCCCTCGACTACCCCACTTCCTTTCCAGGACATCAGCAACAGGCTAGACCGGAAGTCTCAGAGCATTGTAGCTACAGTTTAGCACCTTTGGAAATCAATCCCCAACAATTCTCTCGCTCAGAGAACTGCTCACGTGCCTGAAAACCCACTTCTTCAATCCTGCTCCAGGCTAACCAGGTACACCAACCAAAAAGGGTGTGGAAACAAGCTTCAGAAAGGTGAAATGGTTGTCTCAAGGATAACATAACATATGAGTGAAACGGTCATGGAATCATTGACTGGATAGCTGAGTGTGTTTGGGAATCACTGTGAACTCTTCATGAAAATCTATGGTGAGAAGGATGGTCATTCCCCCCATTCCTAAGGTATCTGTGAGAAAATATCCCAATGATCTAAGTTCCCCCACGATATGAATGCATGTCCCCAACTTGACACTTGTCATATCAGAAGTTACTTTTGTCCACTTCTCCCCAACTTTATAACTTAGGATAAAATAATTATCGATACTTTATGTTTTAGGAAATATTAATATAATATTCCCTTGACTTTTGGCCCTCCCTTTCCCTAACTGGTGAAGTTTAGTCCCTCGTCTCTTTTATCATGGTCGGTCTGCACGCAGTGATGTATTTTATATTAATCATGAGTCATGTACAAAGTAGGTGCATTGGCCCTTGACATCTAGGCGTTCTGGCCTAATACCAAAACAAAAGCATTCCGGCTTATAATACTGGCTCACCAACCTATAACGCATATCATATACATAAAGGTTTGTTGACCTTAGTATTGCACGCACTTTATTTATTACGCGTAATATCCGTTGTCCTCAAGGTTGCACACACTTTAGTTACTGTGCCTGGTATCTTGCGATGTGCATATTACATCATTTTACTGTGCAGTTCATGCGCGCACTATGCCACATGATCTGCATTATCAAATGAGGTCAAAACAACTCACCAGCTTAAGTATATTTATATTACATTTACAATTGGGTTCGGTCGAGGGACATTACACAAACAATATCTCATTTTTTTCGACCTCAACTCATTTATTCACATGATGTAGACTTTCACCTTTGGCGGATTGTGTAGAAGACTTGAAGACATCAGTATGTGGCTGCAACTTTCCTTTTCATTGGACCAATACCTATATGACTTCAGTGATCATGGGAGATCAGATTGTACTCCATTGCATACATATATCTTTAGTTTGATCTTGAGACTGGTTCTACTGGGACTTGTTCATGACTATGACATCCTTTGGCATGTAAACACACTTGTATTTTCCTATTCACGACCACAGACATTTGTTTGGTATATTTTCACATGGATCTGCAATGTAATTCAAATTAGCAGCCATGTATGAAAAGTTAGTACAGAATGTAATGAGCAACTAGTTCTTCCAGTTGGTTCCCCATCACTCTATTTCTGGGTTTTTATAATGTATTTCGACCATCATAGATACTCCTATGACCTCACACATTAGGGAGCATTTGTTATAGCAATATTTTCCTCACGCTATGCAATATTGCATAGAAGGCCTTTTTCCATTTCTCTATGCATATGTTTCATCCCTTTTTGAAAATCCTATAGCTAAATATACATTTTTTCCACATAAATGCACCTTGCCTACTATACAACATGCGTATACACAAGTTTCATCACTACAACCCGCGTATATCAAGATTTGTGCCCAAAAATGAAAACTGGTGTTGGGTTTCCATGTCATGACAAGAGATCAATGATCCTCGACCTTCCATATACTGGAAATGTTCTGACTCGACCCTTCGGTTCCATTTGAAGGCTGTAAATGGGCCAATTCTCAGCTATGGAAAAGAGGAGAAACAACTCAACTTTGAGAGAAAAGTTACTATGGAGAAATTATTCACTTCAGATTAAGTTTGCATCCCTTTGTCCTTTAAGTCTGAACATAGTGTTCATCCCCCAAGCTCTTCCCTTATTGATTGAGAACTTCATTGTCTCTCTTCTGTGAGCTTTCCCTTGGTGGAGGATTGAAGTGGTGGAGGCCCAACTGGAAGGAACTTAGTTTCTCGATTCTGAACCGTGCCAACACGAAAATATGTAACTTTTTCACTTCTGCTAATCATATATTAATATAAATACTCTTTTCTCATCCAATTGATATCTTGCAAATATTTGAATTATTATTCCATGTCCATATTTGTTATGTATATTAATGGATTATGCTATTGAATGTGATAACATCATATATTATCACCATATGCTTGTTGCTCTTGGTTGTTGAGGACTAGTTGCGAGTATATTGCTTTAGGTCAAGTGCTCAATGGTGGACTTCATCGAACATCTGGATGAGGTAGGTCGTTTATCTTGTCTTACTAGCATATTTGTTTATATAGCATACTTGAGAATAGAGTTGATTTCTGTAGTCATTTCCGGCTATTGTGGTTTTCCCCTAGCCATCGAGAGATTTTTCTTGTAATAGGAAGGCAAGTCATGGAAAGGAAAGGAAAAGCATGGTAGGGAAAGGAATGGCATGGAAATTCAAGGTAAGTAAAGGAAAGGCAAGACAAGGCATTCCAAAGAAAGGCATGGCAAGGAAAAAAATGGCAAGGAAAAACATGGCAAGGTAAGGAAAGGAAAGACAAGGCAGGGTAGGGTAGGGAAAGGCAAGGAAAGGCATGGAAATACAAGGAAACATAAGGAATACAAGGAAAGGAAAGACATGGAAATATATGGTAAGATAAGGCATGACAAGGAAAGATAGGGCAATACAAGGCATGGAAATACATGGCATGGAAATATATGGAAGGAAAGGAAATGGAAGGAAAGACATGGAAATGAAAGGCATTATAGGGAAAGGTAAGTCATGATAAGGCAATGAAATGCATGGCAACCCAGGGAATACCATGGAAAGTTGAGGAAAGGAAAGATAATGCAAGTCTAGACATGGCAAGGAAAGGAGAGGAATGCCATGGTAAGGTAAGGCATGGTAAGAGAAGGTACGGAAAGGAAATTCAACACAAGGAAAGGAAAGGAAACACAAGACAAGGTCAATTAGGTGTCACAATACCCAATGTAGTGTGGTTTCAAAACATCACATGATTAAAAGGAAAATTGCAAAAGGAAAAATCTATCGTTTTCTTAAGTAATTTATAATAATGTTGTTCAGATGTACTTTTCAACATTATTATGACCATATTAAGATTCAAATTCGTTCATATAGGTTTCAATTATTATCTTATGGTTGAAAGGTTTTTTTGGCATTAACACTTTTGAATAAAATGGAAATTGGTGAATAGTGTTTTTTCTTTAATACATTAAGTGGAAGAATAGTCAAATGGAAATATTTAGCCCGTAAAATTTTCTTTGAAATATTTACAAGTTCATTGATTTCTACCATAACTATCATATTAAGTCTTAGTTATATCTATGTTTCATTTGTATCATATGATTTTAATAATTTGGGCATGTGCATATAACTAAGTTTGATATATTTGACCTTTGATTTTACAAGATATTGATTAGAGTGGTTTGAGTTATCTAATAACGGAGCAAGAGTTTGTATGGCTTACATTTCACATGATTGTAACTAGAAAAAAAAGAGCCACATGTTGACTCAAATATAGTTAAGGACCATACATTCATCAACATCTAATAAACAAATAATGGAATTGATAAATGTTCAAGTCTCTGACTTGGTGTTTGTCGAGTCCTTTTCTGTAATAATCGAACATCCTAGCCCTATATTCATAAATAGTGGTTAATTTCCCTTGGGAAATTTTAATGGATGATACAATAGTATCCAATGAAGTTTCCAATGACATTTGTCTAGGCTCTCTTGTACCCCTTAATTCATGGACAATTGATTTCAAAGTGGTCAACCCTTCATCAATTTATGTGTTTTTGTTTGGTGGTTGTGGTGGGTTGTGGTTTTTGCGCCTTTGTGCATGGTTGTATGGGGTTTTGATTGTCTCTATGTTCCATATTAATTAGTATGTTGCAATTTAATAAGGGATTTCATATAAATTAGGTTAGTTTTTTAATTAAATTAAAAAATTACAAAAAACATACAAATAAATAGTTTAAAAAATTAAAAAAACAAGAAAATAATCACAAATACATACCTATCTTGTCTTTGAGATGATGTTAGGATTTTATACCAATTCCACAAGTTTCTTCTTCTTCAAATGTTAGTGGAAAAAACTTGCAAACAACATCATTGTGAACAATCTTAAGTAATTGTAACTTGTATTCATAATTTATAATATGTTCATATGTTAATTACCAAATATCTGAATACAAAATACACCAGAATAGATCCAACAAGAATATATGAAAACCACACTTTATTATAGAAAACCCTTGAGGTAGGGTAACACAATAAAATGGATCATATTATGGAAGGGATCCTCTCTCGTTCATGTGCCTCTTCGAGGGGGCATCCTCCTATTGAGCTACCGCTCCAAATACAATACTTCTCTTCATATCCCATTACATTGCTTGAACCCTTTTATATAGATCTACCAACCATCTAAGAACATTCTAGAGGAGGAACCTTCTATAAGTAGAACCTTCTAAGAAATCATCTTACAGTTATTATATCTAACTACCATAGTGGGCCTTATTTAATCCTATAGTGGACCTATTATGCCTTACATTGAATGGCCTCTAATATTATAACTATGGGCCCTATGGGCCCACAAATACCTCTCTAGCTACCTAACATTCTATCCCCCTTATGAAATCATTGTCCTCAACACTTGATGTACAACCATACAAGAGGTTCCCATGGATAAGTGTGAACCATAGTGTTGAAATAGACTAAAGAACTAGGGTCCCGTGGAGAAATGAAAATCATCATGCTGAAGTAGTCCAACTTCCATTGTGAACTAAGGTCCCATTTCCAAGTACTTATGTGAACTCCACACGGAAGATATATGAACTCACGAACCAATTGAAAATGATGCTCCAAATATCTACATTGATCATGGGGATCCAAATATGTAAATCCCTACATATCCACAAAATCATCTGAATAACACACTAGTACTGGAGAATACTGAAAAATAATGTCCATATAAGGTGTTTGACTTCTCTCCATAATGTTCTCTACATAAGGTGAAGGAGAGTCATCAAATAGAAGATGGAAGTGGTTGTCATCCCAGAAATGAAAACTATCCATATACCAATCATTAAAACCGTCTTAAAAATCATACCATGCCTATAATTATTGATTATATTCATCCCTAAGATTTTCCATAAGATATCTCTCTTGCATGAAATCCAAGGTCCTTTGAATATTGTGACAACTGTCACTGATAGCTTGTAGAACCTTTTGGAGATGGTGCTCAAGGGTTTCAATCTTTCGTCCAATTTCCATGAGAAGTCGATTATCGATTTGAAATACCACATATAGTATACGAAAAAATATATATTAAAACTACCTATCCAATGGAACTTATCTAGTAGTAATCTAAGAACCCTATGAAAAGTTATGAACTCTCTGGTCCCGTCGCTGTCACGAAAAAACCCCAAAAATCATTGATTTTAAATCAACGATATCTTCACCTCAAGTGCTCCGATTGAGATGATTATTTTTAAATTGGGTGAAATTGTGAGAGGAACTCAAATATGCAGTTTGTTTTGGAAAATTCATCCCCAGATGCTACATAAATTATAAAAATAACTTGGTCGTCCACGGAAAAAACACTGAAAATAACATATTTTAAAACTTCAATAACTTTACTTCTCGAACTTTGTTTCAGATGATTTTTTTTGTTCATTTGGTTCTTTTCTAAGAGGAAATTAGATATACAACCAGTTTATACATTTTTTTATCATAAATGCACATAAATCATCTGGAATGTCTCGACCCTCTTTGGCTTCTCCGAAAAAAAACCTGTGAAAATAGAAAAAACAAATTTCCCACAATTCCTGTCAAGGAAAGTGCTATGATACAACTTGTTAAAAACCAATGATATGAATACAAAATAAACCAGAATAGATCTAAGAAGAATATATGAAAACCACACTTAATTATAGAAAACCCTTGAGGTAGGGCAACACCATACAATGGATCCTATTATCGAAGGGATCCTCTCTTGTTCACTTGCCTCTTCAAGGGGGAATCCTCCTATTGAGATAATGCTCAAAATAAAATACTTCTCTTCATATCTCATTACATTGTTTGAACCCATTTATATAATTATACCAACCACCTAAGAACATTATATAGGAGGAACCTTCTAGAAGTAGAACCTTCTAAGAAATAATCTTACATTTATTATATCTAACTACCATAGTGGACCTAGTCCACCTTAGATTGAATGGCCTCTACTATTATAACTATGGGAATTTGGTTATGTATTATTAGTGGAAGTCATTCAATGTAAGGTGGACTAGGTCCACTATATTAAATAATGCCCACTATGGTAGTTAGATATAATAAATGTCAGAAGGCTTTCTAGAATGTTCTTAGAAGATAGAGAGTGATATATAAATAAGTGTAAGCAATGTATTGAAGAATAGTGAAGAATATTGTGAATGTATCAAGCATTTCTTGAAGAGTGCTATCTTTCCTTAGGATTAATATATGGTGTTACCCTACCTCAAGGGTTTTGACTATTTCTTGTGTTCAATATTTTGGTGAATGGTTTGGTTTTTTCTTGTTTATATTGTGAGTTTTTTTTTAGATTTGTCTTTAGATCTATTCAAGTACTTAGTAATTGGTATCAGAGCACTTTCCTTGGCCAAAGAAGAGAAGAAGTTTTGTCTCTTTTTGCAAATTGCTTTCTAGGAAAAAAAGAGGGGGGCACACTTCAAGTTTCGATATGAATATTTCTAAGATGAATTTGGAAAAAAATAAAATGGATATTTAAATTCCTCTCGTAAAAATACCCAATTTCAATAAACAAATTGGCCAAAACAGAGTCCAGGAAGTAAAGTTATGATCGTTTTAAATTCGACAAATTTTCAGGGGTTTTCCGAAAAAAGATGCACGATTTGCACAGTAATTTATTTTTAAACCATGATTTTCTGTTGAACATTCCTTCCAAGAAATATGTATTTCACAAGAAAAGATGATGGTATTAGTATTGAATAATTCAAAAAATTCATAAAATAAGATAATCCAATAACTTGGAGAATAAGGCTATCCACTAGCTTAATGGATTATGCTAAGATATGGCGCTAGTCATTGGAATCTACCAAGATAATGACACTTTCCGATGTAGCATTTGAAAAAATATTTTTAGACGAGTGGTCTCAAGCCAAGAGTAAGAATAAACATATCACCACAGGTTTATTTTCATGTGGAAACTCTATATTACAGGTTCTAGAATGTATTCAAAAAGAAAATATCATTGTTTCTATTAACCCTAGTTGCATGCATAATTTTATCAATGTTCAATTGGCTAATAGATTGCAAGTTTCTGCAAAGAATATTCAAAGCACACAGGTTGAAGGTGAAAATATTCAATTTTTTTAAGATTTGAAGTTCACTATGTATACATATGTGTTGCATTATGATTTTCATGGTATAGATATGGTTGATGTGGATATAGTTATGGGATATCCTTGGATGGACTCAGTTGGTACAATTAATATTAATGTGAAAAAGAGGTTTCTAAAGCTTTGGTACAAGAAAAATAAACTTACATTGCAAGATGTGTCTCTTAGTAAGAAAGAAGGGCCTATGGGGGAAAACAAATAAGTTATTGTTGAGTCTGAAGTTGAATCAGAGGCAAAGTGTACTGAAGGAGATGAAGCAAAGCCACAATAAGGACACAATAAATAAGCTAAGGAGGTCATTGAATCAAAGGAACAATGTGTTGCAGATTTGAAGAAAAAAGAACAGATTCCTACATTTGTTGTATATTGTCATCCACATCATATAGAGAAATAACAATCATCAAGGAAAGGGTGTGAGAATCAACAAACTTATGCACCAACATGGAACCAAAAAGGAAACCAATCCGGAGGTACATGGAGACACTACAAGAAGACATCAAGCTAGAGAACCAATCCCATGGAAACATCGACATGATGTCAAGCAAGATCAGGGTGGCAAGGAAAAAATTGGACATCATGTTCGTCTTCCTTTAGGATGGATGGATGGTCGTACTTGGTACTAGTTGGATACATTGTTTAGTTGGTCATATTGTATGGTTTTTTCTCGTGTTTCGAGGATGAAACATGTGAAGGGGCATGGATGTAGTATACCTAAGGGGGTAATATGGGGTACCTAGGGAGGTACCAAATGGGAATGTGGTTAAGTATTATTAGTGGAAGTCATTCAGTGTAACGTGGACTAGGTCCACTATATTAAATAATTCCCACTATGTTAGTTAGATATAATAAATGTTAGAAGGATTTCTAGAATGTTCCTAGAAGTTATAGAGTGCTATATAAATAAGTGTAAGCAATGTATTGAAGCATACTGAAGAATATTGTGAATGAATCAAGCATTTCTTGAGGAGTGTTATCCTTCCTTAAGGATTAATATATGGTGTTACCTTACCCCAAGGGTTTTGAATATTTCTTGTGTTTAGTATTTTTGTGAATGGTTTGGTTTTTTCTTGTTGACATTGTGGGTTTATTTTAAGATTTATATTCATATCTATTCAGTTACTTAACATCATATGAAATTGTATTTCCTTCACTATTAAACTTTACTAATAAATATACTACCTTTCTTAGAATGTCATGCAAAGGCCCTTGGAAGACCAATGAGGTATTGGAATCCCATGAAAGGATAAGGGGTAGGGATTAAATATGATATGCGCTTAAATAATATATGTGATTAATATTAATATACTTTATTCATACTTCATTTGTACATGGTTGCATGCATATTTTGTTTATCAAATGTTTAGTTAG
>JZKD02S1631124.1:0-13260 GCA_000966675.3 Picea glauca | reverse complement strand
TTTTGTATTCAATATTAGGTTCTTAACAATGAGAGACCACATGACTAGCAGTGTCCACTTGCACATACTGAAGCTTTCTATATCACCACTTTTTGATACATTGTCAACACATCCACCACACGATCTAGCTTCTGGAAGGAAGATAGCCCTTGCTCCATGTGGTACAAGTCAATTATTATGATACGTAATCACCCTAATATTTGAGGCATTCAAACATGTTGTATTTAAATTTCTTTTGATAATAGAACTCTTGCTTGGATATTATGTTTTTGACCATGTTTCACCTTGGTGGGTATCATATATTTCCTATTAATTGGCCAACCTTTGGGGAAGGTTTGTGACTGAGGGTCCCTTAAGGGGTTGCCGCACCATTCTTGACCATACTTAACACTTTCCTCTCATTACATTTCCATTATATTTCCCTCTTCTAGGCCCTTTGACTTTAGTGACCCAAGAAGGGCATGTACCTCATTTCATGGGAAGAATGAGATGAAGGCCCAGAGGGGATTTTGTTGGATAAAAATATAAAAGATAAATAAATACTTTCTATATTCTTCACCCAAGGATCCCTGATAAATCAATGAAACTCTTCTCTACAAGAAGAGGGGCACCTAAAAAAATAAATGACAGTGAATGCTTAAGGCGTTAGTTGGAGGATGGGGGGTCTCATCATGAGCTGACCTATCATGATCATGGATATTTAGTAGTATGAAATTAACATCATCTAGTCACCAAGCCAGGGTAGTGGTTCTCAATTACACAACTGAGAGAAAGGGGGTCTCATCACAAGCCAACCTTATCATTTCCGTGAGGTATTTGTGAATGACATTTTCGTTATCTAGACACCAATACATGATAATGGTCTTCAACTTGTTCCTTAAAACATGAAATAAATATAAATAGAAAGTAAGAACTAAGAAGAAATATCGACAAGAAGATGGGCTTGGAAAAAGTGCACCGCAAACGAAGGTGCCACACACCCTCTACAAAGACACCCATAAATGAGATAATATGATCCCTTGTATGTCATGAAAATCATTGACCTATGAATTCTAAATTCCTTTCCACCTCATCATCCATTACATAACCTTGAAAGGCCATCCTTGGGAGAATCCTCTACTTGATATTTTTGGTATACCCAATAGGGATTTTATGACACCCCTCCCTTACTTAAACTTGGTCAATTGTATAGGGTCTTTGAGAATTTGTTTAATTTGATAAGGTAGTTTTGAGGAACATTCTTAGGTGACTTATTTATTAGATGTGTTTTACACTTGTCATGATATATTTGAATTGAGATCTTTGGAGGGCGTACCCTTTTGTTTTGGAGGACCTTTCTTGGTGGCTAGTTTTGGGAGAACAAGCCTAGCTTGGGATTCCATGGGGAAAGAATCCCACAGGTTGGATGTTATAGGCATGCACACTGGATTATATCGACATGCCTTTGGAGGTTTATATGACATCATGGAGGACCTAACCTATCCTCTAGCACCCAAACATTTTTCTTGAAGGAGGCAAAACATCACCTTCTTGGAGCTTGATGTTATAGTAGGGATAGGGTTTGGTGGTGTTGGGGAAATTTGGCATGTTTTGGAGGAAAGGACCCTTTGTATCATGGATTAAATGTGTTTATTGAAGACCATTGGCGTTGGGAGGACAATAATTCCCTTCTCCAACTCAATTTGTTGACCAAACGTTCCTATCATTGCCCAAAAATAGGGTGACGTCATGTTTTAGGGTTTTCTTTCAAGTGCAAAAGTATGAATTGAATAATATTAGTTTGTAAAGGGGAAATATTAGGGTTGTTTACCCTTTATATTTCGTTTTACCCTATTTAAGTCGAAAAACTATGTTTATAACATTTTGTATAAATAGAGGACATCATTATTTCATTTTAACATAACTCTCCCTCTTGTGAGAGGATACTGGGATGAAATTTGTGCCCTATTTGGGAAGTTCTCATTGTCTCTTTGTTTCTACCCTATTGTAATGGTTTTAATTTGGCTATTGGATGGATGGATGATTACATGTATTTATTGGAGGACTATTTCTTTCTTTATGGTCGATTTGCTTGGTTAAAAATAGGTTTATCTTGTTAATGCTTGGACCAGGTAAGGAATTTTTGTTGTTATTGCTTATTTTCTTGGTTTCAAGATTGATTTGCTTAATATTTTTGGGATTATAAGTGCATAAAACCCCACTAATTCCATTTTAATTGTCTTGAAATACTTTATTTCATAGGGAAATACTAGGAGGAGTAAAAGGGTTTACACCCTCCTAAGGTTTTCCCTAGCTAGCTTAGCTTTCCTTTGGGAGTAAAATGGATTACACCCCCAAGGAAGTAGATCACCTAGCTATTTAATTTTAAGAATCCACAACCCAATATTTAAAGGGACTAATCTTCTTTGAAATGGAGAAATAAAATCATTTCATTGGTATACGTGAAAACACGATATTTT
This sequence comes from Picea glauca, assembly GCA_000966675.3. NCBI lineage: Eukaryota > Viridiplantae > Streptophyta > Pinopsida > Pinales > Pinaceae > Picea > Picea glauca. The sequence continues at coordinate 10,801 of JZKD02S1631124.1, read as the reverse complement.
GATATTGTCTAAATTGGAATTTATTCTATGTGCAAGCTTGATAAGGCCATAAGGGAGTTTTGATTGGTTAAGGATATATTATTTCTTTTATAAACTTTATTCTACATTAATTAGGGTTGTATAAAACTCATTTAATTTCTTTCTCTTACTCACTATTCATCCGTAAACAATTGCTAAGAAGACGCCATAATAAATCTACTAATCATTGTGTTGATTAAGGTTGGTTGTCATTGATGTCAACCCTTGAATAAAGATCCGTAGCACAAAGGTTTGGGTAATGGACCCAATATTGTTTTATGTAAATATGACTCATTATTTTTTTNCACCCCATGTACAGATATTGAATTAATAGGAGAACTTTGATTCAATTCCATGGCCATGCTTATTCTCTGTGTGTTGTTGATATTATGTTGTTGCATATTTGCTTCTTGTTATGCCTTTGTTTTATATGCTGTGTATGTGATTTCATGGTAGGTTCGAAATCTGCAAGAGAGACGATAATGAGTCTCAATTGTTTCTCTGTTTGAGCCAGGATATTCCTGCATAGAGTGCAGTCGAATTCATCCACATAGAGTGCGTTGATAAAGCTCAACAGTTAAGCTCTCATTCTCGATCACCCAGAATTTGAATTGGGTTATTTGAGCCGTGCAGGATAAGTGCAGGCCGAGGTGGAAGTCTCAGTGTCGATTCTGAGCTAAGAGAGTGGAAGATCTCTGTAGCAGGTAAGTGCACGGGATTTGAAGATTTCAACACTTAGAGAGTTTTTAAAAAGTCGAGCCCAGGAATTGTGCGCAAGGGTCTCTGAAGGAGTCAGAAAAATTAAGCTCAGAAGGGATAGTTCCATGGTGAAGGTAGTAGGAACAGACCCAGGAAAGGTTCGAATAGGAAAGGCTTTGAAGCGGAGGAGATATTCAAGGCAGAGAAGCAAGGCCATCGTATATCGGTACTCGACGTTTGTCGAGGGGAGGCACAGACTCGTTGAAATCATGAGTCACGATTTCCCGAATCAATGGGAGTCGTCAATCAGAGCGGAAACACGTGGCGCGCGATCCGGAGGAGTCGGAGAATCAGGGTTCAGCGTTCGGGGTTTCCAGCAGGAAGGAAACTTTGCATCGTGGATTTCGCGAGATCCCGAAGGTTACATGGAAGAGTGGGACCCCGAAAGGTAGTGGGTACAGGTGGCGTTGTATCGGAGGATCGACACCTCGGTACTCGGAGTTTGGAAATACAGAGAATTAACATCGCAGATAGTGATTTCCCGATAGGGAAATCCTCTATGAGTGAAGGCGTTGACCATTGACTGATCGGAGTTCGGGGTTCAGGGTTTTGTTTTGCACAAGATTAGGTCACAAGGTTCGCGATACCGCGAAGCCCAATTTACCGATAAGCGAAGGGGAGATCGCCGAAGGAGTGATTTTGGGTAGTGTGAGATCCTGAGAGGAGTTGGAAGAGCNCAGGATAAGTGCAGGCCGAGGTGGAAGTCTCAGTGTCGATTCTGAGCTAAGAGAGTGGAAGATCTCTGTAGCAGGTAAGTGCACGGGATTTGAAGATTTCAACACTTAGAGAGTTGTTAAAAAGTCGATCCCAGGAAGTGTGCGCAAGGGTCTCTGAAGGAGTCAGAAAAATTAATCTCAGAAGGGATAGTTCTGTGGTGAAGGTAGTAGGAACGGACCCAAGAAAGGTTCGAATAGGAAAGGCTTTGAAGCGGAGGAGATCTTCAAGGCAGAGAAGCAAGGCCATCGTATATCGGTACTCGACGTTTGTCGAGGGGAGGCACAGACTCGTTGAAATTGTGAGTCACGATTTCCCGAATCAATGGGAGTCGTCAATCAGAGCGGAAACACGTGGCGCGTGATCCGGAGGAGTCGAAGAATCGGGGTTCAGCGTTCGGGGTTTCCAGCAGCAAGGAAACTTTGCATCGTGGATTTCGCGAGATCCCGAAGGTTACATGGAAGAGTGGGACCCCGAAAGGTAGTGGGTACAGGTGGCGTTGTATCAGAGGATCGACACCTCGGTACTCGGAGTTTGGAAATACAGAGCATTAACATCGCAGATAGCGATTTCCCGATAGGGAAATCCTCGACGAGTGAAGGTGTTGACCATTGACCGATCGGAGTTCAGGGTTCAGGGTTTTGTTTTGCACGAGATTAGGTCACAAGGTTCGCGATACCGCGAAGCCCAATTTACCGATAAGCGAAGGGGAGATCGCCGAAGGAGTGATTTTGGGTAGTGTGAGATCCTGAGAGGAGTTGGAAGAGCATTTGACTCTTCGGGCCGTGTAAGAGAAGGTCTTGGTGAGAGTGGCTGCCACCGAGGGCAGGTTGCGTCAGAGTGGTATCAGAGCCCAAAATCTTGTCTATACATTTCAGGCAAGAGAAGGGAAGGAGAAAAGGAAAGCACTCTGATACACACGACTTGCGTCAGAGTGGTATCAGAGTGGGAGAAGATTTCTCTTTGTTCGGGTAGCAGAGAGAAGCGGATTTCATAATGCCGCCCAGAAGGGAGAGGCAGTCACCTAATCACGTGGACAGGGATGCCTGAAGAAGAGGTAGGCCAGCAGGGAACCCAGAGATGGAACGACAGATACGAGATCTCAGGGTGAGTCTCAAAGAGATGGAGACCACCCACAGACGCGGAGCTGGCGCTGAAGAGTTCAGTGACTCTGAGGTGGAAGAAGAAGCTAGACATGATGTTGAAGAGGTCTCAGCAGAAGATGCCTCAACGGAGAGGTTGATCAGAGCCATTGCCAGAATGAGCTCGAAGACGAAGATGGACATTCCCGTCTATGAGGGAAGTCTAAATGCAGAAGAGTTGATGGATTGGATCCGAGCACTCGACACMTACTTTGATTATGAAGACATCRAAGAGGACAAGAAGGTAAGGCATGATGTTACCAAKTTGAAGGGAYATGCAACCTTATGGTGGGATGAKTTGCAGGCGGATAGGTGCTGCAAAGGAAAACAAAATATTAAGAGCTGGGACAGGATGATCGCTAAGATGAAAGCGAAATTCATCCCCAGAGACTATCAGATCACTCTGTTCAGGCGAATGTAGAACCTGAGACAGAAGTTGATGACGGTGAAAGAGTACACCGAAGAATTCTACAGGCTCAACATTCGAGCAGGTCATCGGGAAAGCAATGATGAAAAGGTTGCAAGATACCTGAATGGGTGTAGGTATGACATTCAGGATGAATTGAGCATGTTGACCATACGAACAATTGAGGATGCATACCAGATGGCTTTAAAAGCTGAAGAGAAGCTGAGCCACAAGCAGGGACAGTGAGGGCAAGGTAGAAGCCAGCCCAGAGGCAAGGCAGTTTCCCAAGAAATAACTCAAAATCCCAAGGAGGAATGGCAGAAACCTCAGGGTAAGGTTGAGAGAGGTGGAACCTCACAACAAAGGCAACAATATGTTGAGCCGAGGAGGCAGCATACGGAGCAGGGTGGTAGATATGATGATGCCAACATAATTCCTCGTACCCGAGGTAGAGGAAGAGGCTGTGGAGGAATTATCACATGTTTTACATGTGGAAAAGACGGACATAAATCCGTGGATTGTCCAGACAGGAAAATGGACAAAAATGAAACTCACATCACTAAGGCACAGAGGCTTGATGCTAAGACAGAATATGCGGACAGCGGAAGATCGCTTGGAACGCATAAGATTCTTCTAACACCCGAGAAATAGGTGGACAAATCAGTGCAAAGGAGCAGACTGTTCAAAATGGCTTGTACAGCCAAGGACAAGAAATGCAAAGTCATAGTTGACAGTGGGAGCACTGATAATCTCATTTCATCCGAGATGGTGGAAAAACTGGAGCTGGAAACGACTAAGCACCCGAGTCCATATAAAGTCTCGTGGTTACAGAAAGGACACCAGGTAAGTGTCACTAAACAATGCTTAGTTAAATTTAAAATTGGGAATTACCATGATGAGATCCTGTGCGATGTCATTCCCATGGATGTATGTCATATATTGTTGGGTAGACCATGGCAGTATCACCGGAATGTTGTTCATGACGGGAGAATGAACACATATACCTTGGAGAAGGATGGGAGAACACACAGGTTGCTTCCAATAATGGATAAAGAAGTGAATCCGGAAGTAACCAGCACAATACTTCTCATGAGTGGGAAGGAACTTCTCACAGAGATGGAGAAGGACGAAGATCCACAATTCTTTGTTGTTAGGAAGCCGAGAATTGTCCTAACAAGCACAAGAGTGGATGACTTTCCAGATGAGATTCAGGAACTGCTGGGAGAGTTCATTGATATCATCATGGACGAACTACCTCGTTCATTGCCACCGATGCGAAGTGTGAGTCACCATATAGATCTCATACCCGGAGCAAGTTTGCCAAATAAGGTAGCGTATAGATTGACGCCTCGGGAGAACGAGGAAGTCGAGAGGAAGGTACAGGATCTGCAGGACAAAGGACTGGTCAAAGAGAGTATGAGTCTGTGTGCTGTTTCGAAAGTACTGAGTCCGAAGAAGGATGGAGGCTGGAGGATGTGTACAGACTCCAGAGTGATAAACAAAATCACCATCAGGTACAGATTTCCACTGCCGAGAATGGATGACTTGATGGATTGCCTGAGTGGGGCAAATTATTTTTCTAAAATTGATTTCAAGAGAGGATATCATCAGATCCGGATGAGAGAGGGAGATGAATGGAAGACAGCATTCAAGACAAACGAGGGTTTTTACGAATGGTTGGTCATGCCATTTGGCTTGACAAATGCGCCAAGCACATTCAGGAGACTGATGAATGAAGTCCTATGGGAATTCATCGGTAAATTTGTGGTCGTGTATCTGGACGACATATTGATTTTCAGCAAGACCAAGGCTGAACACTTGAGGCATTTAGCCATTGTGATGAGGAAGCTACAACAGGAGAAGTTGCTGATCAATTTGAAAAAGTTCTCTTTCATGCAGACATAACTCATTTATTTGGGTTTTGTAATCTCGGCGAATGAATTGAAGATGGATCCTGAAAAGGTAGAAGTGATCAGGAATTGGCCATCGCCGAGAAATGTTTTTGAGGTAAGGATTTTTCATGGTTTGGATAGTTTCTACAGGAAATTCATTTGGAATTTTAGTGGAATTAGCACTGCGATGATGGAAACAGTAAAGAAGCGGCATAACGTTTTTCATTGAACAACAGAGGCTGAGTGGAGCTTCAATTTGTTGAAGCGGAAGATAACAGAGCAGCCGATTCTGGTGTTGCCTGATTTCCAGAAAACAGTTCAGGTGAAATGTGATGCGAGCGGATATGTTGTTGGAGGGGTCTTAAGTTAGGATGACAGACCTGTAGCATATTACAGCGAGAAGCTGGATGATGCAAAGTTGAAGTACTCCACGTATGATAAAGAGTTCTATGCCATCATACAGGCATTGAAGAAGTGGAGGCATTACTTGATACCCAAGGAATTTTTTTTGTATAGCGTCAATCATGCATTGCAGTTTGTTAGTCAACAGGATAAGTTGAACCAGAAGCATGCAAAATGGGTAGAGTACATGCAAAATTTCACGTTTGTGATCAAGCACATTTCAGGAACTGCTAACAAAGTGGTTGATGCCTTGAGCAGGAAATGCTTATTGCTACAGGAGTTCAGAGTCAAAACCTTGGGTTTTGAATTGCAGAGGCATACGAAGCAGATGAGAATCCAGTTCTTAGGGATCGGAGTCTGTGGCTGAAATATATGATCCAGGAAGGATTGTTGTTTCGGGGAAATCAACTGTGCATTCCAAATTTCTCCATGAGGGAGAATTTGGTGAAGGAAAAACACAGCGGAGGCTTAGCAGGTCACTTTGGACATGATAAGACATTCACCAAGCTGAGCGAATCATATTATTGGCCAGGAATGCGCACTGATATCAAACGATTTGTTGACAGATGCAGGATATGTCAACATGCAAAGGGCCGAAAGAAGAACACAAGGTTCTATCAGACATTGCCCATACCTGAGAGGCCGTGGGAGGCGATCAGTATGGATTTTGTGCTAGGACTGCCGAGGACGCAAAGAGGGGTCGATTCCATATTTTTGGTGGTGGACAGATTTTCGAAGATGGAACATTTCATACCATGTCATAAGACCAATGATGCAACCCACATCGCGAATTTGTTTTTCAAAGAAATTGTCAGGTTGCATGGATTGCCGAGAAGCATAGTCTCGGATCGGGATACAAAATTCATAGGTCATTTCTGGAGGACGCTATGGAAGAAGCTGGGAACTGATTTGGAATTCAGTTCTTCTTATCACCCCCAGACAGATGGAAATATGGAGGTAGTCAACAGAAGTTTGGGAGATCTGTTGAGAAGTCTGGTGACAGAGCACCACAGCAGTTGGGACCAGATATTGCCACAAGCGGAATTCGCATACAACGATTCCGTGAATCGGAGTACAGGGAAAATCCCATTCCAGATTTTGTATGGGACACATCCGAGGGGAGTTTCTGAGCTCAGGGAGTCAGGACAGGCTAAAACTAGCAGCGCGAGTGCAGAAAGATTCGCTGAGGTGATGCAGGAACTTCACACACAGTTGAAGCAGCGACTGCAGAAATCAAATCAAGAGTACAAGCACAGAGACGATCAGAGGAAGGGAAAACTTCAGTTTAAAGTTGGTGATATGGTTCTGGCGCACTTGAGGAAGGAAAGGTTCCCAAGGGGAACATACAACAATATCAAGATGAAGAAAATCGGGCCATGCAGAGTCCTGAGAAAGTTCGAAGAAAATGCATATGAGCTTGAGTTGCCAGAGGGCATCGGGATATCTCTGATTTTCAATATTTCGGATTTATACCCATACAAGGCTGGGGAAGCAGACACTGGAACTGAGGAACCAGTGATCTAGTGGAAGAAACAATTACCAGTTTCACAGAAGCCACAGATGGAGTGCATACTGGATAAAAGAGTAGGCAGGAAGACCAGGTGGAAGTAGTATTTTGAATACCTGGTGAAATGGAAAAATCACCCAGTGGAGGATGCCAGCTGGGAGACAAAAGCAGTGATACAAAAGCATGGGCATACTATGCAGGAGCTCATGGACAGGAGCCCATGAAATCATTTTGAGCCGAGGATTATGATGCAGGAGCATCCACACCTCATCAAGCGAGCCAGCACGTGGAGAAAGACAGCTGGACAAGCCAGCAAACTTATTTTTGAAATCTACCTTGATAGTTGTTGCACCAAGCATTAATGAAAAGAGTTAATGAAGCACACTTGTATTGTAAGATGGACCTTGAGAAGATAATCTCTCGTCCTTAGGTAGATGAGGTATTTATTAGAGTTAATACAGGTAGATAAAATAATTAAGTCTAGATTAGACAGTTTTACTTTCGTGAGGGAAAACGGGATATAGGCACCCTCCTTTGTATATTGTATTATCNTGGGTAGACCATGGCAGTATCACCGGAATGTTGTTCATGACGGGAGAATGAACACATATACCTTGGAGAAGGATGGGAGAACACACAGGTTGCTTCCAATAATGGATAAAGAAGTGAATCCGGAAGTAACCAGCACAATACTTCTCATGAGTGGGAAGGAACTTCTCACAGAGATGGAGAAGGACGAAGATCCACAATTCTTTGTTGTTAGGAAGCCGAGAATTGTCCTAACAAGCACAAGAGTGGATGACTTTCCAGATGAGATTCAGGAACTGCTGGGAGAGTTCATTGATATCATCATGGACGAACTACCTCGTTCATTGCCACCGATGCGAAGTGTGAGTCACCATATAGATCTCATACCCGGAGCAAGTTTGCCAAATAAGGTAGCGTATAGATTGACGCCTCGGGAGAACGAGGAAGTCGAGAGGAAGGTACAGGATCTGCAGGACAAAGGACTGGTCAAAGAGAGTATGAGTCTGTGTGCTGTTTCGAAAGTACTGAGTCCGAAGAAGGATGGAGGCTGGAGGATGTGTACAGACTCCAGAGTGATAAACAAAATCACCATCAGGTACAGATTTCCACTGCCGAGAATGGATGACTTGATGGATTGCCTGAGTGGGGCAAATTATTTTTCTAAAATTGATTTCAAGAGAGGATATCATCAGATCCGGATGAGAGAGGGAGATGAATGGAAGACAGCATTCAAGACAAACGAGGGTTTTTACGAATGGTTGGTCATGCCATTTGGCTTGACAAATGCGCCAAGCACATTCAGGAGACTGATGAATGAAGTCCTATGGGAATTCATCGGTAAATTTGTGGTCGTGTATCTGGACGACATATTGATTTTCAGCAAGACCAAGGCTGAACACTTGAGGCATTTAGCCATTGTGATGAGGAAGCTACAACAGGAGAAGTTGCTGATCAATTTGAAAAAGTTCTCTTTCATGCAGACATAACTCATTTATTTGGGTTTTGTAATCTCGGCGAATGAATTGAAGATGGATCCTGAAAAGGTAGAAGTGATCAGGAATTGGCCATCGCCGAGAAATGTTTTTGAGGTAAGGATTTTTCATGGTTTGGATAGTTTCTACAGGAAATTCATTTGGAATTTTAGTGGAATTAGCACTGCGATGATGGAAACAGTAAAGAAGCGGCATAACGTTTTTCATTGAACAACAGAGGCTGAGTGGAGCTTCAATTTGTTGAAGCGGAAGATAACAGAGCAGCCGATTCTGGTGTTGCCTGATTTCCAGAAAACAGTTCAGGTGAAATGTGATGCGAGCGGATATGTTGTTGGAGGGGTCTTAAGTTAGGATGACAGACCTGTAGCATATTACAGCGAGAAGCTGGATGATGCAAAGTTGAAGTACTCCACGTATGATAAAGAGTTCTATGCCATCATACAGGCATTGAAGAAGTGGAGGCATTACTTGATACCCAAGGAATTTTTTTTGTATAGCGTCAATCATGCATTGCAGTTTGTTAGTCAACAGGATAAGTTGAACCAGAAGCATGCAAAATGGGTAGAGTACATGCAAAATTTCACGTTTGTGATCAAGCACATTTCAGGAACTGCTAACAAAGTGGTTGATGCCTTGAGCAGGAAATGCTTATTGCTACAGGAGTTCAGAGTCAAAACCTTGGGTTTTGAATTGCAGAGGCATACGAAGCAGCTGAGAATCCAGTTCTTAGGGATCGGAGTCTGTGGCTGAAATATATGATCCAGGAAGGATTGTTGTTTCGGGGCAATCAACTGTGCATTCCAAATTGCTCCATGAGGGAGAATTTGGTGAAGGAAAAACACAGCGGAGGCTTAGCAGGTCACTTTGGACATGATAAGACATTCACCAAGCTGAGAGAATCATATTATTGGCCAGGAATGCGCACTGATATCAAACGATTTGTTGACAGATGCAGGATATGTCAACATGCAAAGGGCCGAAAGAAGAACACAGGGTTCTATCAGACATTTCCCATACCCGAGAGGCCGTGGGAGGCGATCAGTATGGATTTTGTGCTAGGACTGCCGAGGACGCAAAGAGGGGTCGATTCCATATTTGTGGTGGTGGACAGATTTTCGAAGATGGCACGTTTCATACCATGTCATAAGACCAACGATGCAACCCACATCGCGAATTTGTTTTTCAAAGAAATTGTCAGGTTGCATGGATTGCCGAGAAGCATAGTCTCGGATCGGGATACAAAATTCATAGGTCATTTCTGGAGGACGCTATGGAAGAAGCTGGGAACTGATTTGGAATTCAGTTCTTCTTATCACCCCCAGACAGATGGAAATATGGAGGTAGTCAACAGAAGTTTGGGAGATCTGTTGAGAAGTCTGGTGACAGAGCACCACAGCAGTTGGGACCAGATATTGCCACAAGCGGAATTCGCATACAACGATTCCGTGAATCGGAGTACAGGGAAAATCCCATTCCAGATTTTGTATGGGACACATCCGAGGGGAGTTTCTGAGCTCAGGGAGTCAGGACAGGCTAAAACTAGCAGCGCGAGTGCAGAAAGATTCGCTGAGGTGATGCAGGAACTTCACACACAGTTGAAGCAGCGACTGCAGAAATCAAATCAAGAGTACAAGCACAGAGACGATCAGAGGAAGGGAAAACTTCAGTTTAAAGTTGGTGATATGGTTCTGGCGCACTTGAGGAAGGAAAGGTTCCCAAGGGGAACATACAACAATATCAAGATGAAGAAAATCGGGCCATGCAGAGTCCTGAGAAAGTTCGAAGAAAATGCATATGAGCTTGAGTTGCCAGAGGGCATCGGGATATCTCTGATTTTCAATATTTCGGATTTATACCCATACAAGGCTGGGGAAGCAGACACTGGAACTGAGGAACCAGTGATCTAGTGGAAGAAACAATTACCAGTTTCACAGAAGCCACAGATGGAGTGCATACTGGATAAAAGAGTAGGCAGGAAGACCAGGTGGAAGTAGTATTTTGAATACCTGGTGAAATGGAAAAATCACCCAGTGGAGGATGCCAGCTGGGAGACAAAAGCAGTGATACAAAAGCATGGGCATACTATGCAGGAGCTCATGGACAGGAGCCCATGAAATCATTTTGAGCCGAGGATTATGATGCAGGAGCATCCACACCTCATCAAGCGAGCCAGCACGTGGAGAAAGACAGCTGGACAAGCCAGCAAACTTATTTTTGAAATCTACCTTGATAGTTGTTGCACCAAGCATTAATGAAAAGAGTTAATGAAGCACACTTGTATTGTAAGATGGACCTTGAGAAGATAATCTCTCGTCCTTAGGTAGATGAGGTATTTATTAGAGTTAATACAGGTAGATAAAATAATTAAGTCTAGATTAGACAGTTTTACTTTCGTGAGGGAAAACGGGATATAGGCACCCTCCTTTGTATATTGTATTATC
>JZKD02S1631113.1:129062-140439 GCA_000966675.3 Picea glauca | reverse complement strand
AGGAGGTTGCCCCCTCGAAGAGGCTTATTATCTGAAATTATCTCTTTTTCAAGGCGTTGAGTACTTTTTCTGAGGTTTTTCTATGCTATATTGATATTTGGTTCTTAACACATTCGAAGTGAAAACAATATTGGTAAATAAGTTTCAGAAGCCAAGCTCAGAAGACCAATACATTAATGAAATGATTGAAATAAGGCAGAAACCAGGTGAGTTTGTTACTACACTGATGGAAAAACTATTGAAGAAGGACATCATATTTCATTGAAATGAGGATTGTTAGTAGGGAAGGACAACACCTATATTGGTGTTCTCAGATTGGGAAAATGAATTTCATGTGCATGTAGATGCACTAGCAATAACACTTGGAGAAATTCTTTCACAACCAAGAGCGAAGGACTTAGATCATACTATAGCCTTTGCAAGAAGGAAGTTATTGGAATCTGATCAGAATTACAAAACCGCATAAAGATAAGGCCTAGCCATGGTGTATGCACTTTGGAAATTCAGACATTATTTATTGGGAAAGTATTTTAAAATGTTCATAGATCATTTTTCCCTCAAATATCTAGTCAACAAGTCAGTGTTGCGGGGGGAGGATCTGTAGATGGTTTTTATTATTCCAAGAATTTGATTTTGAAGTAATATTCAAATTAGGGAAGTTGAATGCAAGACTCGATCACTTGTCAAGGGTAACCAATGGAGAAGAACCTACCAACTTGGAAGACAACTTCCATGATGCACAGTTATTTTCAGTACATATAGTTGATGAATACTTCGCTGATGTCATTGAATTATTAAGTACAAGAGTTTTTCCACAAGAGTTTAGTACTGCGCAGAAGAAAAATATGGTAGTGAGAGCATCATACTATCATCTCATTATAGTTTATTTATATAAGATGGGTGCATAAAACATTCTGAGAAGGTGTGTATTCTAACATGAACAACCCAGGTTTTTAGCAGAAGATCATGAAGGTATAGCAGGAGGAAACTATGAAGGAAAATCTACCATGTAGAAGGTATTACACACAAGTTTATGGTGGCCAACAGTTCATAAAGATGCCAAGAATATTTTCAAAACTGTGATGTTTTTCAGAGGGTTGGAAAACCCAACATGAGGGATGAGATGCCCCTAAGACCATAACTAACTCTGTAGGTATTTGAAATATGGGAAATAGAATTTGTCGGACCTATCAATCCGCCAACAAGAAGGTGAAGACTTATATATATCATCGATGTGACTGAATACTTAACCAGATGGGAAAAAACAACACCAGTCAAGGATTGCAGCGCAGAGACAACAACACACTTCTCATTTGAGCAGGTGATCACAAGATTTGGATGCCCAAGGATTCTGATGAGTGACCAAGGAACCCATTGTATTAACAATACCATCAAGGCTATGACTAAGGAGTTCAAATTCTATCACCAGAAGAGTACACTATATCATCCTCAGGAAAATGGGATAGTAGAAGCGTTCATCAAGATTTTGGAAAATGCTTTGACTGAGATCTACAATGTTAACATGGATGATTGGGATTTGAAAATACCCGCAGTACTATAGGAATACATGACCACATCCAATAATTTGACAGGACATACACCATTTAGATTGGTGTATGGACTGGAAGCAATGGTGCCATTAAAATTTTTGGTACCCAGTTTGCGCGTAGCAACAATTACCAATATGACATAAAGAGGCGCAATACAAGAGAGGTTAAGTCAACTGATGGAAATGGAAGAAGACATGATTATGGCAGGACTTCACCAAGAGGTACATAAAGAAAGGTACAAATCTTGCCATGATAGACACATAAAGAAGAAGAGATTTAAGGAGGGAGACCTAGTTCTTCTCTATGACAGTAAATTTTGGCAACATCCTGGTAGGTTCAGAATGCATTGGCTAGGGCCATATGAAGTAAAGATTGTCACATATGGAGGATCTGTGCAACTAAAGGAATTGGGAGGAACATAACTAAAAGGAATGGTGAATGTTAGTCGACTGAAACTGTACAGGGACAATCAACCTACAGAGTCTCAATAATTGCAGCACAATAATAAATTCATGTATATAGTGTACTATAGTAGATATTGGGAGAGAAAAAATTGTAAAAAGACAATAAAAGGGAGAAAAAAAGAAAAAAGAAGAAAAAAATAGAAAAAGAAGAAAAACACAAAAAGAGAAAGAAGTCAATTGAACGACGGGAAAGTGTAAAAAGTTGCACACAAAAACTAATGTGAAAAATAAAGAGACAACGCGCAAGAAAAATTGGACTTGACGCAAATGCACGGAAAAAGTGAAAAACATTTATGACCGGGTCTATAAAGTGCGAAAAGTACGGGTTAAATCGACACTTAATGATTTTTGAGCACATAACAATCTAGAAGTGTGTGACCTAGGTGTAATTGTGTGAAGAAGAGAGCAAGTGTTCAAACCACATACAACATGACACCACCAAAGTTTGGCGCTCCAGGGAAATACATATGGGTTACTCGACAGGGCCAAAGGAAGAAGGAAAGGATGGAGGAGCCCGAGAATTTTGTCGAGATCGAGGATTTAACAACCTCAGAGACAAAGTCACTCAGCCCAACGAGGGTTGAGGAGGAAACATTGACAGTGAAACAAGGGGAAGTGGGGTAGAGCTATGAAAATCGAAATGGCAATACAAACCCTAATCCTGAAACACCTGCCAAACTCGATGAAATGAAGGGTCATCGACATGGTCATGATGAAGAGGAGGTGTTGGTCAAGGACATCGCCAACCAACCATAATCATAGGGGGGAGAATATGACACAACAACAACGACATAAGGACAATCTACAGTCAGGAAGAAAAGAAAGGTGCAAGACACCGCAAATATCACACTTCCCTACCTCCCAGACACAATAATGACCATGGAGGACATGCTAGGGAAAGTGCCTAAACTAAGGTACTCAAACCATGATGTGTGCGATGCAACAAAGTTTCCAAACTTGGACGAGGAAGCTTACTTGGAGAACATAGGGGAAATTGGACCCTTAAAAAAAATGATCATTGAGCCCACATAGTGGATAATAGGGGTCTACAACTGCTGGATCATGAACCTCCTGAACATACCGCACTTTGGACGTGGTAAAAATGTTGGGCTGTGTGTCAAACAATTACTAGTCTGGGTACATGGAGGAATTCTTTTGATGGGTAGGCTAGTCCAAGTTAATGCGACATTGATCAAAAACATTACAGGGTTACCCACAGTGGGCGCACATCCAAAAGAGTACTTGGATAACAAAGCATGTGAGAAGGATATTGTTGAGATAGTCAAGGAACAATTTGGTACCAACAAAGGGAACAAGGGAATTGTTCTTAGAGACATCAATGATGAATCGACAAGGTTTGCCAACAATCTCATGGATTGCAAGTTGTTGAGGAAGTGTAGAAAATAAGAGGCTCCAACATGAGTCATTGCAGTCACCGCACAATGTGCGAAAGAGGCAATGTTTAATTGGGCGCCTTACCTCCTGAACCAATTCTTTATCGATTGCAGAGACGTGCAGGATAATGGAACTGATTTCCATTATTCCTGGTTAATTATCCTCGTAGCCTTGGCAAGGTGGCAAGAGCCAAAATTATTGGCTTTTTTGGATAGAAAAGGGAAGTTCTACGCAACCAGGTATAAATCCCTCTGGTAGGCCAAGGACACCAAAAATCAGCACACAAATAACACGGTGTTTTATAGGCTTCTAGAAGATATACAACAACAAAAAACCAATGTATGGCACATTCTTGTGGAAGTGTTCTAGGAGTCTGAAGGGATATCCCAATTTAAGATATGGAGACATCATATGTGGATCCAAGTCGCAAGGGATCCAAAGAAGGAATGGTTGGAGATACAGTATTGCATCACTAGGGAAGAGGTCGATTGGATAATAAAACATTGTCCTGCACAGTTGAAGGTGCCAGTAGAAAAACCAACAACAAATCCAACAACAACGACATTAGCCAAACCCAAGGGGTAAGATGAAGCAGACCCCTCAAAAAACACAAATATCCCAACTGCTAGCGCCAGGAAGGCTACGACGCACACTCAAGCATATGGAAGTAACATAGTACCGAAGAGGCCAAGGAGGACAACAACAATGCCCAATGAAGACATTCAAAAGGATGCTAAGAAGGGAGACACATCTACGTCAGATGAGGAGGGGTAATAGGAGATGACGAGTGGGGCACAAACATCACAGGCAAAATGAACTACATTGTAGGTGGAGGAGATGTGTAAAAAGATGAAATACACCAGGGATGGCCCAGTCATCACCCTGACAGAGGATGATGTTTAGTTCATGGCAGACAAGGTCCAGAACAGGGGGGAAGAGGTGGTCCTCTCCATAGAAGCACAAAGAGAGGAGATCATGGCCAAACTCATATAATTCCATGATACTCTACATCAGATACATATTCATATAGTACATCAGGCCAGAATGCAACAACATAAAAAGACATAACAACCCCCTGCATAGAAAGAAAAAGATGATACATTTTAGATAATGGTGTAGGGAAGTGACACATTCATGGTCACACAACATATGGTCAAAGTTCATTAGGAGACTGTATAGAAACCCATGCGGGACATAGACCCCTTTGAGGTAGTCATGGCGTAGATACCCATGAAATCACTATATGGACTCGAGTATAATGTAATGCAAGAGGTACAATATAGAGCTCGTGTGGATGCCACCAACTTGGAAGTTGGTAGGGGGGATCACAGAGATGTTACAAATCACCTACGACTAGTTGAATTGAGATAAGGAGGAGGAAAAATAACACCCTAACAAGCTAGAGCAGGGTTTAACAGTGGTATACAACCACATTCCAGATAGTGCACAAACACCGGATAGGGGTGAAGATGAGAAGATAAAGATAATTGCACAGAAAATTGAGGGATATAGGCAGGAGATAGAGGAATTGATAGAAAAAATTAATCCTACTCCTCCTCCTTAGGTACGAGAACAAAGAGAACAACAAGAAACATTCCAAACATAGGAGATGGAAAGGGAAGCCAAGGAAGTCGTAGAACTCTTTGACATAAATGCACAAATTTGGACTACGTTGGAGGAGGATGAAAAGGTCTAACTATTTGACCAACAAGAGGATAAAATCAGTGCTGCAATGTAGGATTTGAAGCAACGATAGAAAACCATGAGCATTACTAAACACTTGAAGGGTAAGCAAGAGATGAAGAACCTACAAACAAAATTGAAGACTGGGTAGATCAATAAGAAATCAAGGCAGGCTCGGTTGGAGCCCCTCTAGGAACAAGAAGTGCAGACAATTATGGAGCTGGAGAAAGAGAAGACAAGGATGACATAGACACATATGGAGAGCACAACATTGTTACAATGATATATAACAACACTGATGGTAGAGGCGCTAACAGATAAAGCTGCGTAGGTGACAGAAAAAGGGAAGGAACTAGCATAAAAGTTCCACAGCTTGGAGAAGGTTGTATAGGAAGCGCGCACCACCTGAGTGGCTCGGGATGAGCCACATGTCAGTGTTGGGGGCCTATAGGCACAGGCCTATTTTGGAAGAAATATCTATTTTTTGGTGCATTTCTAATTTTGGAAGAGAAGGTTTATTTTTGGAGAGCGCACCTTAGGAGGCAAAAAAACAACATGCATAAAAAGAAGAAAAAGATGCATGCAAGAGGAAAATCAACATGGCGTGCATGCAGACATGCCTAACCATGTTAGGTTTAGGGTTTTTGACATGATTGTAATGACTATAAGCCAATAGAGTAGTATAAATAAAGACCTAGGAGGTCTAGGGTAGGGGTTCAGGTTCATAAGTTATTGATTGTTGTGAGTTTTGTTATGGTTATTGTGACAGAGTGGAATAAGCTAGTGTTTGATCTAGTCAGACTCCTAGAGGGTACTTACCCTCCTTTTTATTGTAATTTTGAAGATGCAATGCGCACAATACGGATTTTGCAACAGAATGAATAAAAGAGCAAACGAGCCAGATATTTGTGGATGTAACCCCAGGAGGGGGTGAACCATGGTAAAATACTGTGTTTTATGTGTTGTGAATGATTTCTTTTACTATTTTGTTAAATAATGAATGGTTAAAACTAACTATAACAACATGCATGCATAGTTAATGATGGAAAAATCCTAGAAGTAGATGAATGATTTAATGGTGATGATGCATAAGGGAAATAATCAAAACACGGTGCCCACTCCTTCCTAGATTGCAAACACTTGAGTATTGTAGTCCACCATAAAGCTATCTCGGGTGAGACTGCACTGGGCACTCTATGCACAATGTTTCCTTTTGGTTTACTAGGAGGGCCAATAGTTTTAAGGGTTTTTGTTGGAAACCTATTTGAGATCAGAACCTGGGCCAACCCAAGTAATCAACATTGTGTTAATAATAATAATAATCTATAGTCATTTTGTTTTGCTCATAAAATATGGATCAGTGGTATTAGAGTGGTCTACTCCTTGTTGTTCTTAGTGCATGTCCCCGATGAGGTCATGGTACAAAGAGTTGGGTCTCGAGCTTTTTTCTCTTGAGGACAAAATCTCTCACACACCCAAGTGACCTTCCATGGCGGGAGAAAATAAAGATGACGGGACAAGAGATCCTTTCAAAATGTTGCTCGAGAAATCCCTCGTGCAAAAAAGGAGGGAGATGATGGATAATTTTTCGAAAATCCTTTAGCGACTACCAACAATGACAAATCTCCTTGAGTGGAGGCGCCACCCCCTTCAAGGTACATATCAACTTTGATATTCCTATATTTGAAGGTTAAATAGATGCAAATGGTTGAATATGCTAGAAGGGTATTTTTATATCCATAAATTTTTGAATAGATAAAATATTACTTTTGCGCTCCTCAAAGTCGTTCCCCATGTCAAATATTGGTGGGAGATTTTATGTGAGCAAAAGACAACAAAGGAAACCTTGCTATTTACAGTCACACTCATCTGGGAGTCCTTCAAGGATTCTATTAAGGAACATTACTACCATGTTGGAAGTTATGATGACCTTTATACAAAATGGACCATATTGAGGCAGGAAAGGGACCAAGAAGTGCCAAAGTTAAAAAATATCTTCCATACCTTGCGCACCAAGATGGCTATCAAAGATTCTGAATGACATCTGGTGCTCAATTATCATGGTGGTATGGATAGATACATCTAGGAATAAATGGAGTTTCTGGGCATCTCATCCTTGGGCACGACCTATCGATATGCCGTCAAAATCGAGTAGAAGCTTAACAAAAGACACGACAATTTGGGTCTGGGAACCCCTCACAACAAAATAAGGGAAAGGGTAGCCCCAACCCACAAAAAAAAAGGGTAGAGAAAATATGGAAAGCCTCAGGACAACTAGTTTAATCCGTAAGAAAAGAAGGACAATGGAAATATGAAGAAAGATATCAGGAAGTGGTGTGACTTCCATATATAAGAGCCCCTGGCATAACACTATTGATTTCCACTCAAAGAATTCATTGTGGATGAGGTGAAAGCCTCTGAATCAGATGCAAGTTCCAACTCTGAGTCAGAACCAAAAAAAGGGAGATGGATCATTGACATGGTACTCAGTGCCACAGTTTCTACCACCAAGATCCATCCCGATGAACCTGATGAGCTAGAGGAAGGCAGACACCTCTTTCATTCATAGATGTGGGTGAAAGGCACCCCGTTGCACTTCATCATTGATATAGGTAGCCAAAAGAAACTCATCTCAGCGGAGGTCGTCAAGCGACTATCCCTACGAACAAAGCCACACCTGCAACCCTACACCATTGGATGGCTCCGCCAAGGAAGTGATCTTTTCGTCAGCCAACAATGTCTCCTGTCATATGACATCAAGCCCATCAAAGATGAGGTATTGTGTGATGTTTCTCCCTTTGAATTTTGTGATGTTCTTTTGGGCCAACCTTAAATTTTATGGAAACATCATGTTGTATATGAGTCTAGGCCTCGCAGTGTTATTATTACTTTTAACATGAAGTTGTACATGATACCTGAGGTAGTCCCACCTAGTGCCATTTCCTTGAGCTCTGCCAAGCAATGCATGAAGGTCATCTCTCAGACAGGGAAGTTTGTCTTCTTTTTTATTCACTCTCAGAGTGAGCGAAAGATTGCAACCACATCCAGGGCCTCTGCGATTGACCTCTCCATGCAATAGAAGAAAGTGGATAAGGTTGTGGAAGAATACAAATACATCTTCTCTTCACCCACTAGGGTACCTCTGCATTGTCAGATCAATCATTCCATCGGTCTGACCCCTGGTGCACCGCTACCCAATGGGAAAATCTATCTCCGCTCTTTGTTAGAAAATGAGGAGATCAAGATTCATATCAAATAACTACTCCACAAGTGGCACATCTGACCCAACTCATCACATTGTGGAATCCCATTCATGCTAGTGCAAAAGAAAGATGAAACCTGGCAACTCTGCATTGATTACCACTCCCTAAATAAAATCACAGTCAAGAATCGATACCCAATTCCCCAAATCGACGATCTCCTTGATCAACTCAAGGGGGACAAATACTTCAGTAAGATTGATCTGTTTTCTGGCTACGATCAGGTCCCAATAAATTAGACATATGTATGGAAGACTACCTTCAAATCGAAGGAGTGTATTTTTGAATGGCTAGTCATGCCCTTTGGTTTGAAAAATGCCCCAAAAAATTTCAAGAGATTATGGATGCAGTCCTTCACCAATTATTTTGTATTAGTGTATCTAGATGACATCCTCATATACAACAAGACTTGGGTAGAGCACTTACAACATATTCAGTAGGTTCTACACACTTTGCAACAACACAAGCTATATGCCAACTTGGAAAAATTCTTCTTTGGCATGGACAAGTTCCAATACCTAGGTTGCATTGTTGATGAGAATGGTGTGTATGTGGATCCATCCAATATCTAGGACATTTGTGACTTGCCAGCCCTAACCACGCTTAATGAGCTTCGAAACTTCTTAGGCCTTTCCAATTTCTATCGTAGGTTCATGTTGGGATTCTCCCATATTGCATGGGTCCTCAACCAAGTAACCAGGGGTGGTGGTAAGGCTAAGTTTTTTTGGGGCCTGTCCCAAAACAAGCGTTTGATGATTTGAAGTAGCGCTTGTGCTCAGCTCCAGTGCTTTCATTACCTAACCTGCAACAACCCTTTGAGATCGAGACATATGCTTCAACCTATGCTATGTTGGATTACTGAGAGGGGGGGGTGAATCAATAATAGAGAAATTTAATCCCTTTTCACCATAAAATGCAAGTGTTATATCAATGTAGCATTATCATCCAATAGTTGCAGAGTAAATAAACAATGAACAAATGAGCAATCACACACATACACAATACACCAATGTTTTACGTGGAAACCCAAAGTGGGAGAAAATCAGATAATGCTTTTTCTTATATGTCTTTCAGAATTATATTCATTGGAAGCACCAACTTCCTTTGTTTTCCAACTGCAACTGGAAGGAGGCTCCAACCTCCTAGTTTCTCAGGATACAACCCGAGGGAAGCTCCAACTCCCCAATTCTCTAGATACAACCAGAAGGAGGCTACACCCTCGTATGTTCTCTGGCTACAAACATAAGGTGTCTACAACCACATTTCCTTTCCCCGTCCAATCGCCCCGACGTATAAGTAGAATGATGGAACCACTGTCACACTATCACTGTGAGATATACTGCTGTAAACCTGTACCAATAAATCTGCACCAAACAACCTATATCAATAATCTGAACCATGTATCAACCATGCATCAACCTGTAATCAATCTATACCATAAACAAGTGCATCAACCATGCACCAACCTGTACCAAAAAACCTGTACTATAAACAAGTTCATCAACCATGCACCAACCTGTACCTCAACCTGTACCATGAACAAGTTGCATCGACATGCACCAAACCTGTATGAATAACCTGTCACAACAACCTGTCAAAACAACCTATCACAAAAACTTATCTCATCAATCTTATCAACCAAAACATATCTACTCACCAAGATCAATCACCAAGACAACTCTCAAATATGTCCATCATCCAAGCATAACACAACAACTCATAATCATCACCAAGATTAATATGTGCTTCTAATAATATACCAATACTAGTATGCTACATCATCCATAAACCATGTGTCAACAATAATACTGACAAGTGCCTCCAACCATGCACCAAGTATGTACCAATCATGTATCAACTACTCATCAACTATGACTCATCAAGATGTACCAAAATCATCAACTATACACCTCATGTATGTGCCAACTCATCAACTACTTGTCTCAACCATGCACCCAACATGTACCTCAACCAAAATCCCTCATCAATTTCATCATCCAAATCTTATTTGTAACTTTTTAATAGACCTGGTGTATATGCTCACATACCTGCAAACCTTCCTTAACTTTAACTACAAGAGACTATCATTTTCATCAAACTTTACTTTAGTCTCACATGACTAGTTTTGGATTAGTCAACAACCCTAACTTGCAATAATCATAAATATGTACCTGTAATGAATAAAGATCTGAAAATGGAACACAATGTTATTCAATGTCTTTTATGCAATTCCTCCAGACTTCACTACTTGGAACCTCTCAGAAAAGGATTTATAGCAAAAATGACATACCTTGTCGAATTCTGGCTTATTCTATAGAGCTAACTTGTAGAGAATGCCCCGCACGAAATGTTTGTTGTATGTATCTGAAAATTGTACACAAAATACTATAGATTGTAATCTAACCAAAACATTTGGTCTTAATGAATTTGGATCTATTATGAAGAAGTTATGACATTTTTACCTGAAACACTTGTTTTAGATTAGTTTCGGGACTAACCGCAAACCCTATTTTCCACGGAGTGTAAATCCAAAAATACAACGACCCACAAGATAAAATATTTACCACAACTACTTGGATATGTTTCCTCAATGGCCTCCCAATTTCATATTCTGAGTCATTTTGGAAAAAATTTTATTGCGAAAATGGTGAGATGACCTGTAAATAACATACCTTAGAAATCATCATCAAAATAATTTATCCTCCCTTGAATTTCGTCCTTCTTTACTTTACCTTCCCTTTAAAATTTGGCTTAGATATCCTTTGTTTACCTCATTCACCTGTAGATATTCAATATGTTCAAGTGTTTTTAAAATGAGAGAGCCTTGCCTCTTATTTATACTTTCATGTAGCTTCCTCAAAGGGTTACCTTTTAACCATCTTAACCCACTTTCCTTATTTTAGGGTTAAACAATTTCTAACCACTTGTCCAATTAGTAATTTATCCATTAAATTTATTATTTAAATAATTTATTTTGTATCCACTTTGACTTATAGTACACTCATCACTTCACTTTACCTCAAGG
>JZKD02S1631113.1:115756-129052 GCA_000966675.3 Picea glauca | reverse complement strand
AAATAATTATTTCTGATAAACTTATGAATAACATAATGTTGTATAAAATGACGGATTTGTTAAATTATTGTAGCCTTACAAATAATGTTGCATACACATTTTGCAGAACCAAGAACATAATTCGACATAATCAAAATTCAACAGGAAGATCAGTAAACCAAGACATGGATGATGCCCAAGGAAATTACAATTATAAAGATGAAGGAATAATGTTTGGTATGGGCCTGGGTATTGCAGTAACAGAATCCAATGGGCATGGAGAAGATGTAAAGGAAGAGACAATGAACTTGGTAGAGACCATAAAAAGTTTGCAAAAATATGTCCAAAGTTATAAAGTTGATAACGAGAAGCTTATGAAATCCAAGGAGCAACAAGACGACTTTAACATCGATTTAATGCAAAGCTTGGACAGAATAGAGAAGAAGATGGATAAGAAGACCGAGTCAATAAAATCAAGGATTCATCGGTATTGTGATGAGAGGAGAAGAACCATAAGTGTTGGTAGGCATCACCATCTCTCCCCAAGGCATTCAACTAAGAGAGCACACAACAATTCAAGTTCATCCCATGTCGGGAAGCATAAGAAAAAGTTTGGGGTGGTTGAGCTACACGGAGAAATTAATAAAATAAAACCACCTACATTTGATGGTGAAAACAAGAAGGATGAGGATGTTGAGACCTTGTTTTTGGGCATGAGAAATTATTTTCAGTTGCATAATTATTTTTCACAGGAAGAAGGAATAATTTCCATATATCAAATCAAAGGAAAAGCATCAATGTGGTGGGATCAGTTTGTGGAAGTGCAACACATTGATGAGAAAAAAGGTTACTTGGAGAGAATTCAAAATTTATTTTCAAAAGAAGTACTTAACCAAATGATATTGTGATAAGAAGATGAAGGAGTTCTTTGAACTCGAACTTGGGAGTATGACCATAGATGGGTATGAAAGGAGGTTCTTAGAGTTGGTTAAATATGTTTCTTTCATCAAGGATGAACAAGTTGTTAAGTTTCATAGGTACTTGAGTGGGTTGTCATCATATATCAACGACAATATGTAGTATGATGATCCCAAGACACTAGAGGAAACCATAAGGAGAGATAAATTCCTTTATGATCAGCATAGAGGAAGACCAACTTTCCAAAAGGCATGGGAAAACAAGAAGAAGAGCAAGATAGAACATAGGAGGAAGGGGGAAAAGCCACCATTCTTACTAAATAATTCTCAAGGACATCCAGCTTTTAAGGAACCCAAGATGACTAAGATGATGGGGAAAAGTCCAAGGCAACCACCTATTCAATGTTGGGGTTATGGGGGAGATCATATGTAAAGATATTTCCCTCATAGAGGGGAAAACATGATGAGTATTCACAATGTACAACAAGCTGAAATAGTGGACGACATGGGCAGAAATGTACCTAGTATCTACGTAGCTCTGTATAACAAGAAAGTTGAGTTTCATTCACATATGATTGAAGTGGAAGGTAAGATCAACAACCAACCCATTGCTATTTTTATTGATTCGGGAGCTATTCATAGTTATCTAGATCCTAATATGGTGTAAATATTTCATTTGCCAAGAAGCAAGGTTGGTAAACCATGGATGGTCCAACTAGCTACAAGAGCTAAAAGGAAGATTAATGAGATGGTTAAGGCATGCCCAATGGACATGAATGGATTAAGCACAAAGGAAGATTTGAATATCGTACCTTTGGGATTGTATGATTTCCTAATCGATATGGATTGGTTGGACCAACATCATGTCGATATAGACTGTTATAATAAGGATTTTACTTGCTTGGATGAAGAAGGGAACCTGAGGACAGTTCAGGGTATTCCAAGAGTAGTAACTATCATAGAAGTTTTAGCCTTGCAGTTGAAGAAAAAATTCAAGAAAGGATGTCAAGTATTTACAGCACATATGGAGGAGGCACCTAAGGATAAAGTACCAAGCATTGAAGATTATGCAATCCTAAAAGAGTTTGAAGATGTATTTAAAGAAATATTGGGGCTGGAACCCAAGAGAGATATTAACTTCTCCATTAAAATGATGCATGTAGCAGCCATAGTATCCAAGACTCCTTATAGGATGAGTACACTAGAGTTGAAGGAGTTGCAAATGCGGTTGGAGGAACTTCTAAAGAAGGGGTATATATGCCCAAGTATGTCACCTTGGGGTGCCCCAATATTATTTGAGAAGAAAAAGGATGGAACCTTGAGGCTTTGCATTTACTTCAGGCAGTTGAACAAGGTAACTATGAAGAACAATTATCCTTTTCCAAGGATAGATGATCTCTTTTATAAGCTACAAGATGTTAAGGTATGCTCTAAGATTGATATTAGGTCAGGTTATCACCAAGTAAGAATTAAGGAAGAAGAAATTAGCAAGACTGCCTTCAAAACAAGGTATGGCCATTATGAGTTCACAGTGGTGCCATTTGGGTTATCAAATGCACTGGTTGTCTTCATGTGTTTAATGAATGGTATTTTCAGAGCATACTTGGATAAGTTTATCATTATATTTTTTTATGACATACTTATTTAGTCAAAATATGAAGAAGAACATGAGCAACACTTGAGGATGGTGCTACAAGTGTTAAGAGAACATTAGTTATTTTCAAAGTTGAGCAAGTGCTCATTCTACCAGTGACAAATACATTACTTGGGGCATATTGTTTCATAGGAAGGGATAGTAGTGGGCCCAGAGAAGATAAAATCCATTGAATAATGGCCAACACTAAGGAATGTCTCTAAGTTGAGATCATTCATGGGACTTGCAGGTTACTACAAAAGATGTATTGAAGGATCGTAAAAGATTGCATGCCCAATCACTTCCTTGCAAAACAAGGGTGTGAAGTTTGAGTGGACACCAAATTGTGAAAGAAGTTTCCAACACTTGAAGTATTTTTTGACTAGTGCTCCAATATTGAGGATTGATGATTCAAATGAAGACTTCATTTTATGCACAGATGCATGTAAATAAGGACTTGGTGGAGTTCTTAGTCATAATGGACATATGGTGTGCTATGAATCAAGAAAATTAAAGGGGCATGAAAGAAACTATGCTACTCATGATTTGGAATTGGTAGTCATAGTGTGTGCCTTGAAGATGTGGAGGCACTACCTCATGGGGAAAAGATTCTAGTTGATAGATCATAGTGCAGGTATGAAATATTTATTTAGACAACCAACTTTAAATGTCAGGAAGAGCAGATGGTTGGAACTCCTCAGTGAATATGATTTTGATATAAAGCATATCAAGGGTAAGGAGAACAAGGTGGCCGATGCACTTAGCAGGAGAGTGCATGAGATGCATACTACAACCATTAGTATGTACCAAATAGATTTGAAAGATAAAATTCTAGAGGCTGCAAAATTAGATCAACAATACATGGAGGTAAAGGGAAAATTTCAGCAAGGTGATTTGCAGTAGAAAATGGAAAACTATAAGTTGGAAAAGGATGAAATTCTCATATACAAGGGAAGAATTTATGTGCCAAATTCTCAGGAATTGAAAAATATGATATTAAAATAAATGCACAATGTTCCTTATGTTGGACACCCAGGTTACCAAAAGACTATTACAAATGTCAAGAGCCAATATTATTGGCCAGGTATGAAGAAATAAGTGGTTGATTTTATTGCTAGGTGTTTAGAAGGCCAAAAGGTCAAGATTGAGCATAGACACCCAGCTAGGTTGCTACAGCCATTACCCATTCCTGACTGGAAATGGGAAGTTGTAACGGTGGATTTTATCACTAAGCCGCCCAGAACAAATAAGTAACATGATTCTATCATGGTAGCGGTGGATAATCTTACTAAAGGTGCCCATTTTGTTCCAATGAAGCTTGCTCACGAGGAAGCTAACATTGTTGATATTTATATGAGAGAAATTGCTAGCATACATGGTGTTCCTAAAAAAATTGTATCTAACAGAGATCCCAAATTTACATCAAATTTTTGGAAGGGATTTGGAACAAATGTGAATTTTAGCACAACTTATCATCCAGAGTCAGATGGGAAAAAAGAAAGGGTGAATCAGGTGATAGAGGACATGCTAAGGATGTATGTGAAGGATAAACCATCCAAATGGGAGGATTATTTTCATTTGGTGGAGTTTTTATATAAAAACGGGTATCAAGCATCTCTAAAGATGAGCCCATTTGAGGAACTTTATGGAAGAAAGTGCAACACACTAGTGAGATGGGACAACCCAGTCGAGAGAGTAGTGGTTGGATCATAATTACTCGAGGAAATGGAAGAGTAGATGGTGAAAATAAAACACAATTTAAAGGTTGCCTAAGACAGACAGAAGAGTTATGCAGATAAAGGTAGAACTCACAAAGAGTTTAAAGTGGGTGACCATGTGTTGTTGAAAGTAAAGGCCAACCGAAGTTCCCTAAAGTTGGGAAATTGCTTCAAGTTGACAGCACATTATTGTGGGTCGTTTGAAATCCTAGAGAGAATTGGTCCATTTGCATATATGTTTTCCTTACCCACATAGATGTGCATTCATAATGCATTGCATGTGTCTTTACTTAAAAAGTATGTACTTGATGCTAATCACGTCATTGATTGGAATGTGATTCAGGTGGAGCAAGAAGGAGACTTTCGAGTTCAGCTGGTATGCATATTGGATTAGAAAGTCAAGCTACTTAAAAATCGAGAAATAGGATTGGTAAAGGTCGAGTGGACCTATTACGGTATTGAGGATGCAGCTTAGGAACATGAATATGTTATGCAGGTAGAATACCCGCACCCTTTTGAAGATTTATGAAGTTTTGTTTGTACATATGTATATAATGCACTGAGGACATGACATAAATAAGGGGGAGGGGAATGTAATACCCCTAGGTCAAACCCCATTGTATATATAATGTAATTGTACATATAGGTTGGTGATCCAGGATACTTGGATGTTAGAGTGCCTTTGTATTTATGTATTTTGAGGCCAGAGTGCCTATGCGGTTATTAGGATGGTGAGCCAGAAGTTGAAAAGCGAGTGAGCCTATTTTTGTAAATGTAAACACACTCAGTTTTTAATGAAAACACAACATTGTTGTAGACCAAACATGTAAAAGAGAATGAGGGGATAAACTCCACTAGAATGGGAAAAGGGGGTTGAGTCTAGAAAAAGGGTCTAAGCTAAGGGGGCTTAAGCCAAAAAGGAACATTTTAAAAATATTCCTAAAGTTAAAGTCAAAAGTAGGGGATAATGCATTTTATCCTAAGTCCCTATGAGGAAATGTATCACCATGTGTGGCCCATGTAGTTCCCAACATGACAAGTGTCAAGTTGGAAACATGCACATAAGTTTTGAGGACTATAGTTCATTCTTCCATCAAGGGATTATGAAGGAAAGAAAATCACCTCCTTACTGTTGAGAGGGAATTTTCATGTTGTCATTACCGTACTTGTACCTATACGAAGTAGAGTATTAGAACGGGATTGAAGAAGTGGGTTGCCAGGCCCGTAGGACATTGAAGAAGAGGGTTGTCAGGCCCACGAGCATTCTCTCCAGGTGAAAGAATTGTTGGTAATTAATTTCCCAAGGTGCCAAGTTGTAGCTACAGGACTCTGATACTTCCTTCCCAGCTTATTGTTGAATCCATAGAAGGGATGTGGGGAAGCCAAAGGATTGTTGAGAAAAGAAGGGAAAAAATTCATGGGGTGGGACATGAATGTGGGGAATGAGAGACTGTAAGTTGTTAGTTTGAGTTGGCACTTGAGTCTGAGTTTTATTTTTTCTAAGAAACCTTAGCTTGGTTAGGATTTTCTTTGCCCGGGTGGATTTTAGCCCCAACTCGGGGGTGACCCACTGCTGAAATTTTATGAGCAGTGTGGTCTAAGGCTCGGAGGAACATGGAAGGTTTGCACACAGTTGATGTTCTTTTTACCAAAGATAAGTGTCTATTTTGTGCAAATTTATATGTTATGTTAATATTTATGCATTTATTCTCATGGGTATTTCCTATATATGTTGTATATGTATATATTTGTTGTTATCCTGCATTAATATGAGCATTTGCAGAAGTATATCAGTTACTTAAATGGTATCAGATTTCAAAAAATTTCATGTGGAATTGCCCAACGGGAGTCTAGGGATGCTACAATGTGGTATCACAGTTGTAATTGAGTGATTTTTGTGTGGTGTGGCCTAGCCTGGGTGGATGGGAATGTTACAATTCCAATATTCAAGTGAATCATGGCGAGCTTAACTTCAATTTCATTTGTAGTTTTAATAAATGGGCCAACATACAAATTCATCAATCCCACAAGAGGATTGAGACAAGGATGCCCCCTATCACCTTTGTTGTATTCAATCCTTGCTAAATGTCTAAGTAGGCCAATATTGGAAGTTAGGAGGAAGGGATCCATATTAGGAGTTCAAATGAGCAAGGAAATATCCTTATCTCACCATTTTTTTGTAAATGGTGTCCTCTTGTTCAGTAATGGACCTTGAAGAGAAGAAAAAAAATGCAAGAAATTTTAGAGTTATATAGTGTTTCTACAAGTATGAAGTCAATGTACAAAAATCTACAATCATTTTTAATGGTTTGGAAACAAAACTAGAAAACTAGTTGTTACATTTTTTTGCTTTCAAGCATATTGACTTTCAAATAGGTTCAAATACCTATATTATTCTCTAAATCAAAATGGTTATGGGATTAGTGATTGCATCTAGTTATTAGAAATATTGAGGCTATAATTAATCAGTGGTGTAACAGATGGTTGTCGATCAGGGGATTACTAAAACTAGTAAATTCAATACTTGAAGAAATTCCAATATACTAGGATTATTGGGTTTACATCCCAAAAGGCGTCTCGGAAAAGATCAGGGAAAAAAAGTTTCAAATTTATGTAGATAGGCAAAAAATAAAATGAGGGCATCCCATTCGTAAAATGGAAAAACACATCTAAGCCCAAAGAGGAAGGAGGTTGGGGTCTAAAGAATATTCATTTCTTTGAGAAATCAATCATTGTCAAGAGTTTATGGAAGTTATAAAAAGGGAGGGATTGTGGAAGAAAATAATGATAATATAGAAAGATATCAAGCCTAGCACATTAATTGATTGGATTAGGAATTCAAGGAAGAATGCAAATAATGGTTCTACATAAAGCACTTGATCCAGAATGGACCACTATATATTTTTTCATCTATTTTGATACTTATTTGGTGCAAAAATTGAAGCCACTGACTTGTAGGGTCCATTTTAGGGGCAAGTCTCACTTTGGTGATTTAGGGTATAGAATCTTTTGGATCTTGTTTAAAGCCTTAAATGATCATTTCTTGGGTCAAAATTTTATGAACAGAGTTTTATCCTCTTGATGTTGTTATATGCATTGATATCTTTCCAATAGCATGAAGAACACCTCAAACAAAGTTCATATGAAAAAGTTATATCTCCTACAAGTTGACCTATCATGTTGACCACCATGATACCAAGTGGATGCCATGTCATCTCACATGTGGAGATAGTCATGTGTGGACTTTCAAGAATATTCTAGAGGGCCCAAAACCCTAATATTAATTAGGGGTTGAGGCATGCAAAAATGATAACCCTGACCCTAGATGACTATCAAGCTATGTTAAATACTATGCTACTAAGACATGAATGGGTTCAATTCTTATTGTATTATTTATTGTTTTGTAGTTAAGAAGAGCATCTAGGAGTGGGATATTGAAGCAAAATATAAGACACACAAAATCATATAGCAACCATGTTGGTCACAATGTCAATGGAAACTCAATAGTGAGTGCCCCTTTCTTTGTATTTGCATTTCATAACTGGGAAGAATATAACAAAGCATAGACCTCACCTTCTCATTGGGTTTTTCTAGTATTTCATTTTCCCAATGTACATCTTGTGTTCACTGTGTGGATGGTGTGTTATTTGCTTAAATTCTTTCATTTTAGTTTCCATTATTTCAGTACTGCATTAATCAAGTAACATTAAAATTTGAAATCTAAAGTAAACACTACATAATAAGAAATTTCAAAAGCTTGTAAGATCTTTGTGACAAACTATTCCAGTGGAATATCCATGATAGTTTACATATAAACACTTGTACAAACCTTTCATGTGATAGGGAATTGGTTGAATTGGATGGTGGGGAATAGTGAACAAGTAAGGATTGGTGCACACCCTTGGATAGGGTGTAAAATATTGGTTAGAGTACTATATGATCTAATAGAGATTATTCAAGAACAAGGCATTTACATCTTTGACCAAGTGGTAGACCAAGGGACAA
Organism: Picea glauca; assembly: GCA_000966675.3. NCBI lineage: Eukaryota > Viridiplantae > Streptophyta > Pinopsida > Pinales > Pinaceae > Picea > Picea glauca. Next base: position 120,800 of record JZKD02S1631113.1, on the reverse strand, counting down.
AAAATTATGGTAGCAAGATTGGGTGAATGCTCAAAGGTTGGGATTGGAAGGCGAGAATGTGAACTTGTGGAAATAATATGTGGAAAGTATACACCATATTCATGTAAGATTATAGGTCGGATGAGGAAGATACCCTAACTTCGTAAAAAAACAAGACTTTGGAAAGTACACAACATGCTTGGGATATCATCCCCTGGGGTGTAGAACAGTCAATGATGGAGTGTAATGTTAAGGAACTCTATTATGTGAAGTCATTGGTTCAAAACACTCGACTAGCCTTGTGTGTTGCGTGAGGGGTTGCATTGGCATGCCTGGGGTTACAGTGGTAGCAGTCGGATAACACAACCACGTGTCACACGAGTACGTGCCCGACTAGTTGTTGATTTCTCCAGTAAAAAAAAACATGCTTGGGATTTCAAGCAATGTTTTTGTTGGACATTCAAGAACCAAACTAGTGGTGGAAGTTGATTAAGAAGCTCAAAGCTAAAAAAACAGACTCATACCTTTGTGTGGTTACCCATTAAGAATAAGGTATTGACATGGGTGCTCTTGCAAAAGGGAAGTATACAAGGTCTAAGGATTTGCATACTATGTAGAAAAGATGAACAAATAATCGTTCATTTGCTTATAAAGTGTCTTTACTCACAACAAATCTATAGAAAAGTTGAGCTTTTAGTAGGTGTTAAAAAAATTTGGGTAGGAGATACAATGGAAGAAACTCTAAGAGGTTAGCTCAACAAAAAAGAACTAAAAGATTTTAAGTCTTTGCCTTGTATGATCATTTAAAGTATAGGGTTGGCCACAAAAAAATTTAGGAGAAACTCATTCCTGAATTTCAATGTTTCTCAACTCCATCTCTTCAAGTTGTAGTTTTCGTGCTAAACAAAGAAGACCTAAGCATATACAAAATCTAATAATTGATAAATCCCAAGAATGAGGTTTTTTTTATTGAGCTAGGCAAAGGCCTCTAGAATATAATGATTAATAAATCCTAAGAATGATTTTTTTTTAATGTAGCTAGGCAAAGGCCTCTAAAATTTAGGAGTGCAAGGAGAAGCTTATATCTCTCATTTTTCCAAAGTATCAAGTTTAAATTGTACTAATAACTGTGTATATTCAAATAAATTTTAAAGCTTTCAGTTTGATCATTAATTCAAATAATTTTTTAATCTTCCAGTTTGATCATTAATTAGGTGAAAGGATTAATTCACTTATCCAATATACTCTCAAGTAAACGTAACGTATCGTATTGGTGATCAGTCCAAAGTAGTGGCAAATTCCTTTAAATTCGTCTCTTTCACTAATTACCATGCAGGGAGCTATTGTGATATAAAGGTGGATAGGTGAAGCGGAACGTAATTCGGTTTATAGGGAATGCCGGAGTATTAAATGAAAAGGCATCGCCCAACTTTTCCCATGGTGCATACTCTCAAATATACGAAACAAAATATTGTTCGCGTATCAGGGAAAAGTGGAACATTAACGTGTAACGAAATCCCTACCCGCTCTTCTTTTTATTTACAATATTAAGGAAAAGGGAGAACTTTGGCTGTCATTTGTTTTGGTCAATCCAGAAAGAAGAGAGCGGCTGAGACAGCATCACGAGGACCGACGAATGCTTCGCCTATTTTTCACACTTCGCTGGCATCAGATTACAGAGGCAAGAAAGTTGAACAGTTTAGGGTCCCCTTTTTCTTACAAGTACATAAAGATGCACAATGCAGCTTAGTCCGTAATGGTAAGTTTCCACTATTCCAAATTTTGTTTTGAAACTGCTTTTCTCGGTCTCTGCAGAAGAAATATTGGAAGAAACGGCATTTAAATTTCGAATAATGAAAAAAGTGTCAAGAAACGAATATTTCTGGACGCCGGTGCAACATTCATGTTCGTGAGTTCGATCACTGTTGCGGACGAGGATTGGTTGCAGTTGGCGGTAAAGCTTGAGGACTATCTTCTATATTTAACAGCTGAAACATTAAGCTCACGGTTTCTTCGGTTTCTAATTAAATTGAACTGAATATCAAACATATCTTCCTGCCTTTTTTTATTTAAGTTTACCTTTTCGTCGTCATTTGATCTCCAAGAACAATGCTTCTTTGAAGAAGTACACAATTTATTTTTGTAATTTCGTCATTTTGACGAAAGTGTATCAAGCTTCCTGTTCAGTGCCCGTCTGTATATTGTGTTGTGTTCAAAGTGCAATGAAGTGCAATGCGTGCTGGCGAGAGCTTGAAGGACGAGCCATAGCAACGACTTGCGGGCACATTTTGTGTATCCTCTTAAATATTTCCATTATTCTGTTGCATTTAGTTTAGATCAGTCGGATGATTATTTGTAGTTCAATTCTGAACAACGAAATCAGGTACTGAAGACGCTGGTAGAATCTTAAGCACCGATTCGACATGTCCGGTTTGCGACCAAATTTTGTCCAAAAGGTATAATGATATCTGAGTCAATTTCGGAAAAGAGAAAACAAAAAAACTTTAAAGCTTTAAATATAGGTATTTGACGATCCATTGAAGTTTGAAAGCTGATACGCTCATATGTTGGCTAATGACAGCCTCATGAAGGCAGTTGACCTAAATCCTAATGATGAATGGATGAACGTAAGGAGTTCCCTCTTTTTATCCTTACTTTTTAATTCCTGCCTGCGGAATATTTAGAATCACAAACCCTGCATCTGTATCTTTCTTGATCTGAAAAACACATAGAATAAATGGCCGGTGCTGTAAGTTAATTCTTCATTATTATTATTATGTGTGCAGATGGCCATGGCAGGCGTCCCCCCTCAAAACAGTATCCCGCGCATATGACATTTTTAAAATTTAAATTATTTTTATTTTTGTCTGTATTCGGTTTTATCATATAATTGTCTTAATTTAAATTTTAGTCATGAAGAGTGCATACAAAGGAGTAGCATTTTGGATGGGACAAAAGGATGTCGAGATGCAAGCCACGGTGAACAAAGTTTTACAACAATACCGCCATAAGTGCGAGCAAATGCAAGCGAAATTTACAGAAAAGCTTGAGCAAGTTCACACGGCGTATCAGAAAGCCGTAAAAAGGATTCAAATGATGCAGCAAGAAGTCGAAAGCCTAACCAAAGACAAAGAGGAACTTCAAGAAAAATATGCGGAGAAGTCCAGGTTAAAAAGAAAATCTGAAAATCATTAAAGACAAGAAAATATAACACATCTGCGAAAGCCTGTCTATTTCGTTTCATGATTTCCGTAAAACAGAAGCATAATCTCTTACAGATTCTATTTTTCAGGCAGAAAAGAAAGCTCGAGGAGATGTACGATGCTTTGCGAAACGACTACGAGCAAACCAAGCGTTCGGCAATACAGCCTAGTTCTAGCTGTTTTCTCCAGAGAACGACGGAGGACCTCTTCTCGAGTCCTAATAATTTGTTGGATGAACCGACGCACCGATCAAGACAAGGTTGGTTTAAATTTCACATAAATTTCTTCTGTACCAGTTAATCCTTTAGTTGATCTTCAATCTTAAATCTGTATTTTTAAGAATGATGATATCTGTCATTGGTTCCCCAAAAAAACTTCAGATTATTTATTTATTGCAGGTGCATCCGGTGGCTCGGATATCACTCCTGTAACTCCAGGGCAACCAGGCGATTTCTGGCCCCCTCCCCGTCAGAGAAACAACAATAGCTCAATGAATGTTTTTGACATTGGAGGTGGCGTTCAATCAACGAAAACTGGAGGCGGCGGTGCGTCTGGTGCTGTTGGAAACAGGCCGCTCTCTACAACTTCGTTTGGAACCTCAAAGCCTTCGTTATTTACACCAGCTGGCAACAATGCTTCAACTGCTTTGAGGAATTTGATACTCTCGCCAATGAAGCGTCCTCCCACTTCTCGTCTTCGTCCACAAGGATTCACGTAATTGTTCCTTCCCTGAAGGTCAATTTCTACTATTTTCTGTTTCTATTTTTGACCAGCATGCCAGTTTTTTTCTTAATATTTCTGTTCTTTGATGCCTGCGACGAGTCTATAAATGTTTTGGTTATTTTTGCAGATCTTAATTTGAGAGAGTGAGAAGGCTGTGCAGGATTCGATCTAAAGACTTGTATAATGAAGAGAATGACCAGATGCCTTAATTTCGGGAGGTGGATACGATTTAGCAAGAGAGCTTTCAATTTTAGAGCTTTCTAATAACTGAATGTTGATAGCAATAGGGATTAGTATGGTTTGGTTTAGGCATTAACATGTGACTTCACTGAGATAGATGACAGAGCAATATAAACGAAGTATTTGTCTAGCGGCAAGACGAAACCTTTAACAGCAATGGCACTTACAGGCTGCTGAGATCCTGTACAAAGTAAGATTCAATTCTCAAATGTCTGAGAATTATCATCCAACCAGATTGTTTAGTTCGTGACTCTTGTTTCTTTATATTTTGAGAAAAAAACTGTTTTGTAACCCCTTAAAGTTATTTTATATGCATCTTCTCTGTGCAATTAACAATTTAGTTGGTAAACCCAATTTAGATGTGTGACGAATAATGATGCATTAGGATTGGAGAGTAAAACGGGAAAAGAATGGCGAGCAAACGGGAAAGAGCATACGTGATCTGGTGTTTTTTTAGCGTCTACCTCTACCAATACCATCGGTTTAAAATGATAAAATAGTAGCACGGTATAGAATTTAGTATCTCGTATTTAACATGGGACAAATAATTTTAAAATGAAATTTGCATTTGTTGAAGCTAATAGCCACCATCTTCATCATTTTATAAATAAATCAATCATTATTGATCATTTTATAAATAAATTAATCATTATATTCAATAATGATGTAAAAGAAATAAATTAAATGAATGTTTATAAAGAGCACGCAAGGTAAATCTTATTCTTTGTAATTAGATGCATGAATTTCCTATTTATGTGAAAATCAACAATTATAGGTAGGGAGAGCTTCAATGTGAAAATCAACACTTATTTGTAGGTAGAGCTATTATAGGTTAGGAGAGCTTCAATGTGAAAATCAACACTTATTTGTAGGTAGAGCTATCATGATAGCATTATATA
>JZKD02S1631113.1:88500-104837 GCA_000966675.3 Picea glauca | reverse complement strand
ATTTTTTAATAGTGTAAATAATATGTTTTTTTTAAGATAATAAACATGTTTTATTTTTTTTATAATAATAGTTTAAAAAAAATCAACATTTCTTTAATATATAAAAATGATTAAAAAAATAAAAATTATTAATTATGTTGTGTGGCAAACTTCGATGCACCACTATGCTCATAAAAAAATCAGTGTAATATTACTAGCACATTTGTATCGGTAGCAGATGATGAATGTCAATAGGGATTACCATCCATCAATCGTATAGACATCTCTCATCTGTCGACCATATATTTCTCATCATCCAATTGGACAAACATCTATAATCCTGTAATTAACAATCGAACAACGAAATTATTGGATGATGGGTATTAAAACAAGACATGACTATTGGATGTATCGTTGTTGTCGATTATCGCACCCTCCATTCTATTTCCAAAATTAGCATGCATATCAACATAAAAGTAGTAAGAACATTCATCATGCACAATAAGAACACAAAAACTTAATAGAGATTGTAGTAAAATGCCAAGTCCTTATTCAAGAGGGGTGCTTTCCAAATAGTGCCAAGAACATGAAAATACCATTAGTTGGCCCATTCGTTTTTAGATGATGACATGGAAGGGTGGTGCCAACTCATCAAGGGAAGAATCAATGGGATGCCATATTGATTGGAAGGATGGATAAACAAGGATATGGATTTCCAAGATAAAATCCTTTAAAGGATCATATACTAGTTGGATGACTATACATAACAATTTGTATTTATGAAGCCATTTTAGTTAAATAGGGTTTTGATGATGTCCAAATGCCTATGGGCTAGATTGTATAAATATCATTGTATGGGTTCGGGAAAATAGGGTGAATGGTAGTAAGTTCTTATTTCTTGTGGAATAGTATTATATTGTTTTGATAGACCCCATGGATGTCACTGGTTAGTGATGTACAGTTTTGAACATGAAGTACTCACTACTAATTATGGAATATAATATGGATCTACCTCATGTTCTACATGTGTTTTGTTTTATGATTTATATGCATGATGTTTATGTTGTGTTTCTTTAGTCTATTTTCATAATAGATTAATGAGTTCTTATGGAGTAAGTTTAATGTAGTAGGTATAATGAGTGGTAGATGAATAACAATGAAAGGTTTATAAGCCAATGCATTGCAACATTGTGTCTTTATTATATAATATTCCCCACATACCTAATGTCTTGGAGACACACATTGGGTGAGTCCCTCTCTATTTCAAGGATTGATTATGCCAATGCCTAATATGTAAACTATTGTGGATATGTTAGTGGAACAGATCATCATAATGGATCTTATAATATGATAAAATCTTTATTATGCAGGTTTATTTCCTTAGCTCGCATATTTGTTATCTCTAGCTTATTTCTCTATTTTTACAAAAAATAATTGAAATATGAAAATAAAAGAACATGCACATGAAAGAAAGACCATCCACACAAATAAAAACAAGATTTACCCTGGGAAACACAATACAGGAGAAAACCCATCTTGAAGGTGAGGCCTATGCTTTTCTCTCTTTGCTTCAATTATCAAAATGCAAATACAAAGGAATGGGCACTCACTATGGAGTTGCCTATGACATTGTAGCCTGAAAGGATACTACAAAATATTCCTCCTCCTCTGTTATGCTCTCAAAATACAACTCCTAGATGCTTTACTCGGCTATGGAACAAGTACAATGCTAAATAATGGAACCCCTTGTCCTCCTGGTGGTATGGTATTTAACATAGATCGATAGTGATTTAAGGTTAGGGTTTTGACTTCCTCAGACCCTCAATTAGTGATAAGGTTTGGAATTTCTAGAATATTCTTGAAAATCCACGAGTGGCTAGCCCTACATGTTTCAGTAATGGGAGTTGATGTGGCATCCACTTGTACCATAGTGGTCAACAAGGTATGTCAACTTGTAGGAGGCATAACTTTTTCATATGAGCTCTAATTGACGCGGTTCTTTCACCATCAAAAAGTTATTGGTGTGTAGAACATTGTTGGGGAGCTCCAAGGAGTTTTTTTTACCAAAACATGTTTTTTAATGCCTCAAAATATCTCTGGAATGTTTTAAACCCAATTTTTCAAGATAGGACTTGTTGTTGAAATGCCCCTGTAATCATATTCCTCCAATTGTTTCCACCCATAAAGTATCGAGATAGACTCCAATCTTGAAACTATATGTGGTGGAATATAGTTTTGAACTGTCGTGGACTTTGGTTACAACATATATATATGCACACAATAACTATATGATCAGGGGCTATGCCCTCGATCCTATTTTTCCACCCATTAAACCTTGTAAAAAAAGTTAAATATAAACCAAACCACATACGGTTAAGAAACATGTGTGTGGTGTATTGGTGAGGTCGTTGGACTAGTATGCAAGAGACCTGGGTTCGATCCTTCGGGCTTGCAACCATATTTTATTCCACCTTAACCATAACTGGCCAATGGGATACTGCCACGTGGTGGTCCCTCATTGGTCCACCTATCCTCCACTTGTATGAATATGCCATGTGTCATCACATGATTGGTCCATGTCACTACTCAATCACCCATACGACCCTGCTGACTCAACTTGCTACTTACCACGTGTAACGTCATGAGGTTGTCACGTCAACATTGTACGACCTATACAGATGTGCCACATGTCGCCCTTCTAGTGGTGCCACGTGGAACCCCCTTTTGACCTCCTATCCTTTTTTTTCCAAAACTTTGAAGAGTCATAACTTTCACATATGATGTATGTTTGAAGCAATTCTTGCGCCATTGGAAAGCAATCGTCGAGCTTTATGCAATGAAGTCCTTTTCAAGATCATTTGAGATTATTAAATTTTGAGTATTCTTATATCCTCTCAGATCTCTTTGACTTTTTTGGATCCTCCTGGATCACACCTTCCCATTGAAGAACTTTTGGACCCCCAAAAGTATGTATATTACAACAACTTAGTGATGATAACTCTTCCTCACTCTTCCAACTTGTTGAATTTCTCTTCAACAACTTAGTGATGATAAATCTTCTTCACTCTTCCACCTTACTAAAATGTATTTGATTGATTCCCATCTTGCACTTGATCCTTTGGAATTTTTTTTTATCTTGGATGCAGATTTGATCTCCTTCTTGAATTTCCAAAGTCTTAAGGAAACCAATTTAGATCAGTATACTTCTATCAGCTTCTCTAGAACTTGGCTCTGACTTTGGCTCCTCGAAATAACTCTAACTCTGGATTCGGCTCATAGCTATTGGCTTTGTTTACTGACTATATCTCTAGCTCTGGTTTCTGGCTCATTAACTCCTTCATAACAGAAGTTTGCTCGAATTATGAAGGCATAAATATAACATAGATTTAACAAATAAATACACAGGGATATGGAAAGGAACACAATAACACAGTAAAGCTCGGATTCTATTAATGACTATCTGAAATACAAAAGATTGCAAAATGAAAAAACACACAAGCTAGCTAGAATGGTGGTAGCTTATCTCTAAGAAGAGATGTGTCAGCTATGCTCATTCACAAGAAGTTGAGTACAATGAGGCTCCAAAGGCATTTTTAACATAAAACATAAAATGAGAGAACCCTAAACATCTAAAACCCTAACCTTGGCAGATGAAACGCCAAAAAGGTTTGTGGGCCTCAATGGGGGTAGTTGATACATCAACTTCCCTAGGGCATAACTTTTTCATATGACCTCCATTTGGGGCACTTGAAACACTATTGGAAAGGTATAACCGAGGAGTACATATTTTGTTCTACACAATATCATGAACTTGTTGTTTGATGTGTTGGATGTGCTCAAATAATCTGGCTACCCGATCAACCTCAGTCTGAGCATGGGAGGACTCTTCTTGTGTGACTACAATGGGCAGAGCTATGTCAATGGGGGCCAATGGTTGGAAACACAAGCACACCTGAAAAGGGTTGGGGGCAATAGAGCCATAGAGGGATCTGTTGTATCTATGTTGAACATAAGGAAGGATTTCATCCCATGTGTGTGGATGTTTCGAATTATACATCCTCACGATATGAACAATCATCGTGTTGACTACCTCTATTTTTCCATTAGTCTATGGGTGGAAGACAATCAATTTGGTCATCTTGGTGTCCATCATTGACCATAGGCTGGACCAAAAAGTGCTCAAGAACCCACTGTCTCGATTAGAGATAATAGTTTGTGGGAGCCCAAAATGAACGCAAACATATGTGAATAAGATCTTGGCGGTGGTCTTGGTTGTGATGCTCTTCTTGCAGGGTGCCAAATTTCCATCTTAGAGAATCGATCAATGACCACGAAGACACAATCATCCCCATGCTTGGTTGAAGGAAGACTATACATGTAGTCCATGGAGATGGACTCCCAAGACCTATCTACTAGAGTAGGAAGAGGGGTGTATAGCCCCTTGTTTCTTAATGGCGGGCTTAGCAATGGTGCAGGAAGTGTAGGATATGGTGCACTTGTGAACATATTGTCGAAGCTTCGACCAATGAAAATGATTTTTCAATACTGCCACTGTATTTTCTACACCAAAATGTCTCGTTGCCTGGTTGTAATGAGCTTCCCAAATCAGCTTGGCACGCTCGCTTGAAGGAACACAAAGATGGCCCAGATGGCATAACAATCCATCCTGGAGATGAAAGTCGGGAAATGTTTTGCCTACACTCAATGTCTGATAGGTAGTAGCAAATTCATAGTCATTATTGTATAATTGTAGACATCCAGATGTCTCATGTCCACAAGAGTTAAGAATTGTGGCTAGTGTTGCCACCGGGGGTCGACTGAGGGAATATGTGACATGGTTGGTACTACCCTTCCTATACTTGATATTCAAGTGGAATTGTTGAAGGTATGTGGACCACTTCTTATGATGGTCATTTTGTAACTTTCCTTGTGTCTACATAAATTGTAGAGGCATGTGATCAGTGTGAAGGATCGTTTCGTTCCCCCAAAATGTAATGCTTCCATTGTCAACATGTCTGCATAAAGGAGTACATATCTTTGTTGTAGGTGGGTTATCGGTGGATATTGGTGGCCACCCACCTATTCCACGGGCTCAAAGACCAGTTTCCATTTTGGTAATTTTTTTACAAATTTTCAGGTCCCAAACTTTTGGGGTCGTTTTGAGGCCCTAAATGATGTTTTTTGGGCTCAACAGTGCTCATAAAATTACAATAGGTAGATGTTAGGAGAAACAAAATATGTACTCCTCAGTTATACCTTTCCAACGGTGTATCAAGTGCCCTAAACAGAGATCGTATGCAAAATTTACGCCCTCGAGAAGTTGACGTATCAACTACCCCCATCGGGCCCACAAACCTTTTGGCATTTCATCTCTCACGATTAGGGTTTTGGTTGTTTATGGTTTTATCATTTTATTTTTTATGTTAAAAAGGTCTTTAGATCCTCATTGTACTCATCTTCTTGTGAATGAGCATAGCCGACACATCTCTTCTCAGAGATAAGTTACCACCATTCTAGCTAGCTTGTGTGTTTTTTCATTTTACAGTCTTTTGTATCTCAGACAGTCATTAATAGAATTTGAGATTTATTGTATTATTGTGTTCCTTGCCACATCTATGTGTATTTCTTTGTTATATATCTGTTATATTTTTTCCTTCATATCCTTCCCATGTCGCGCAAGGTCTTCCTCAAGCAACAGTTTGAAAGGATCTCTTATCCCATCGTCCCTCTTTTATTCTGCCATGGAATATTTCTTTGGCATGCAAGAGTGGTTGCCCTCAAGAGAAACAATCTCAAGAACAAAATATCTATACCCTGACCTCTTCGGGGACATGCACTAAGAATGACAAGGAGCAGACCACTTTGATACCACTGATCTAGATTATTTTGGGGAACGATATGAAGGAAGAAATATAACAGAGATATAACAAAGAAATACACAGAGATATGGAAAGGAACACAGTGATACAATAAAGCTCGAATTTTATTAATGATTGTCTGGAATACAAAATACTGTAAATGCAAAAACACACAAGCTAGCTAGAATGGTGGTAGTTTATCTCTGAGAAGAGATGTGTCGACTACTCTCATTCGCAAGAAGTTGAGTACAATGAGGCTCCAAAGGCACTTTTAACATAAAAAATAAATGAGAAAAACCTAAACATCCAAAACCCTAACCCTGGGAGATGAAACACCAAAAGTTTTATGGGCCCTGATGGGGGTAGTTGATACATCAACTTCCCGAGGGTGTAAATTTTTCATGCGATCTTTGTTTGGGGCACTCAATACACTATTGAAAAGGTATAAATGAGGAGTACATATTTCGTTCAGCCTACATTCTAGGTGCTTTCAAGCCCAAAAAAAACGTCGTTTAGGGCCTCAAAACAACCCCATAAGTTTGGGACTCAAAAAATTGTAAAAAAACTGCCCAAATGGAAACTGGTCTTTGAGCTAGTGGAATAGGTGGGTGGCCATCGATATCCATGTGAATCATCTAAATATTGAACTCAACATTCACTCCCATCTCCTTCTCTGTTGAAGATAGTCCATCTTGGCAATCATGAAACCAAGTCGGATGTTGATCTATGCCTCACCCATCTTGGCTTAATTGTTCTTGTACTGTTGATGTATCTATAGGAGTATTTGAATGATGTCATATTCATTTCCTCTCTCCTACCCTGAAAGAAAAAAACCCAAACATCTGTACTATTTGACTTGCTTCTTCTCAAGGTATACATCTACATGAACATGGCATAACATATTGGAGATGTTCATAGCATAGAGTATAGTCATTTCACCTTCTCTCTTTATAAAGAAGATTGTTTCTTTACCATCTCTAGGAATACATTCCATAGCTATGATGTTCCTTCTGCTTTCGATCTACATGTTCCAACTGCCACATTCTTTTGTTCCTTCACCTTTGTATTTCAAAATAAGAATTACATAGGCAATTCGATCCATCTGCATTTCATTAGTCGATAATAACAACAATTGTATCCACTATTGTCAAAAGTCTTTATAAATCCTTACAAGCTTCCTCTCACCCTCAAAATTATCTTCCAAGAGTTGCTAATAAAACCCAAGGCTTTATAAATCCCTATAAGACTCCTCTAACTCTTGAAATTCTATAAGGAGTGGCTAGTAAGCCCTCTATTACAATAATGGAAATAGACTTTTAGAAGGTATTTACATATTCATACTAACTTTAGTATTTTAAAAATATACATATTTACAAATCAATTTTCCAAATTGGAATCTTTTTTTATACCTATCCAGGGACAAAGATAGGTGGCTTCTTCATGGACGCATTCTTCCATTAGTATTGGAAGGATTCTCACAACTTCCTATCTCTGACAATGCCTCTAACAATGAATCTAAAACTGACATTGAATCTGACACTGAATCCAAATAGCCATTGGATCCAATTATAGGTCGTCCAAGAAACCTATATAGTCTCTCATTTATGATACCTAACATTATCGTTGTGTCCTGAGTAGATTTCTTTAAATACACTAATACTCGCACATCCTGGAATTCAACTGCATATCCTTCATCTTCGAAAGATGAAACTGAGAGTAAGTTTACTTTCAATTCTGGAACATATAGCATATGTTCTATTCACATAAATCCTCCTGACTCGATATAGAATCTTACATAACCAAATCCTCTTACTGTTTGTCTAGTGTTAGTCCTAGATCCCACATAACAATCTATGTCAAATTATTAGAAAGTAAGGAATATTGATCTCATTCCTGTCATGTGGTGAGATGAGCCATTGCCAATGAACCATACCTTGATTTCTCCATACACTATATTGTTAAGACAAACCATCAAGAAGAATTATTTCTCAAATCTCTCAGCAAGATTATCAACTTATGTTGAGGTTGCTACCTGTCTTCTTGTAAGTGCCTTTACATATTCTTGGTTCTTCTTTGGACACAAGTGTGGATAAAGTGTCTAATACTTCTCTATATAATGTCCACTCTTACCACAATAAGAGCAGAAGTTCTTGTTCTCGTCTTGGAACGACAATACTTTCTTGTCACTTTCCTTATTCTTCTCTCTTGGAAAAAGACCATTGCTTCTAGCCTTCTTCTTGGATGGTTTTACTTGCAAGGATTGTGTTTTCTGACATTTCACCATACTATGGTTATTAGTTCCATATAAATCACATGGATATGTAGACCATAAATTCATGCCAATCTTACTAGTGGGAAATGTCTCCATTCCCTCTTCGAAATGCTCATCTCTTCTTGGAGATATTTTGCATTTGATACCTTTCCCTAAGATGGAAGGTTGTTCTGGTAGGACCAACTGCTTATGAAGGACCTCTTCATTTGAATTTCTCCTTAATTCAATCATCCTAGAGCATACTCCATATTGACAGGCAAAAGAAGAATATGATGAATTATCTTTCTCGATTACTATCTATAAACCTTTCATAGGAGATAGTCTCTCTTGCATAGGATAATTTTCCTTCTCCACTTTCCAAGATTCATAGAGTGGTGCCAATATAAGGTCCTTAGCCTACAACTCTCTTTCCAATTCATGAATAATATCTCTAAGGAATTCTTCATGACATATCAATCAATCTTGAAGCCTCTACTTCTCCTCCTCGAGGGATTGTAGTTGCATCCTTAATTCAAAATTCTCCTTCTGAATCTATCAGTTCATGTCCCTTTGAAGCCTTAATTTCATGAGATATTTACTCATGTTGTCCTATGCAACAAAGAGATATTGTGTTAAGGAGTATTCAAACACCTTAACCAAATTGAGTCTTGGACCTCATCACATTCACTTCCAAACACTTGTTAAAACCAGCTTTGATACCAACTTGATATGAAAATCCTTAGATACTAATTTACTCTCAAAGGTACATGCTAACATCTAACCTGATTCGTAATATTTCTTGATTGTCTTTGACAGATTTGCATAACAATCTTCTACTTATCCAAAACCTCATGAAATGATGAATAATTTGCAAAATAATGACAGATAACACAACAGAAAATAAAAGAACTAATAAGACAAGATTTTATGACAGAGTTCACCTCTCCTAGGCTACATCGTTGAGTCCCATTTCAACAGTGAGACTGCTCTTCATTAATCTCAAATGTCAAAATTACAATGATAATGGACTTACAAAATCCAATCTTGAAGTCACTCTTCAATTTTGCTACTCAAACCCAAAAACTGAGGTTACAATTGAATTCCTCTTGAAATTTTGAGAAAAATGAGTATAAACTCGACTATGTTCTGAACTGGCTCAAAATGACCCCCTTCTTCACGCAAAAAAATGCATTAAAACTCTCATACAAGGTGATCTAAACTAAGATCTTCAGAGAAATCTTCTTAGCACAAAACAAAAATCACCATTGTACTCCTCTCAAAAAACTGAGACAAATTTGTATAAACATGACTATGTTTGGACAAAGGGCTCAATGACACAAAAAAACAATGCAACACCATGACTATGAACCTCTTGGAACACAAATTGAGACATCATATTGTACATGTCATACCGTCCCATACCTTGCACTCTGTATGGAATTTTATGTCTCGTACTTTATGTCTGGTCTAAATAGGGCGCAGGTCCAAACCATAGCCCAACCTTCATGCTAACGTTAGTGAAACCTTTGGAATCTCGTAACAAGAGGTGCCTTGGGCACAATGGTTAGGGAATTGGTATGTGGGGGAGGATATCACGGGTTCAAACCCACGGATCTTTCCCCCTTTGGCGCTTTGTTGGAACCATATGTTATATATAGTATGTGGTTGGATTGTTAATATATACGGTGACATATATTTTTGAACCATTGTGGACTTTGGTTACAACATTTATTTATATACAATATATATAGGATTAGGGGTTATGCCCTCGATCCTATTTTTCCACCCATTTAACCTTATAACAAAGTTAAATATAAACCAAACCACATACGATTAAGCAACATGTGTGTGGTGTATTAGTGAGGTCGTTGGACTAGTATGCGAGAGACCCAGGTTTGATCCTCCGGGCTTGCAACCATATTTTATTCCACCTTAACCATAATTGGCCAATGGGAGACTACCATGTCGCAGTCCCTCATTGGTCCACCTATCCTCCATATGTACGAACATGCCACGTGTCATCACAGGATTGGTCCATGTCACTGCTCGATCACCTGTACGACCCTACTGACTCAACCTGCCATGTGTCACGTCGTGCGGTTTCCACATCAGTAATGTACAACATGTACAGATGTGCCATGTGTCACCCTTTCAGTGGTGCCACGTGGCACCCCCTTTTGACCTCTTGTCCTTTTTTTCCAAAACTTTGAAGAGTCATAATTTTCTCATATGATGTTCGTTTGAGGCGATTCTTGCGTCGTTGGAAAGCTACTATTGAGCTCTACGCAATGAATTCCTTTTCAAGAGTATTTGAGATGATCAATGTTTTATCATTCTTTGAACCTCCTGGATCTATTGGAGTGTTTTGGATCCTCTTGGATCAAGAAAACCTTGAGGCAATATTTTTTATGAATTGGCTTTGATGTGGAGCAACCAGAGATGGATTTGAATAGAGAATCATCTTTGAAGAACACACACACAATGATAACAAAGAACCAAAATTACACTTCTCCAACAAGATTAGTAAATCAAATGGTTAGTGTAAAATCCAAAGAAGAAGCATGCAACCATTTAAAAAAACGTTTGGTGGGAAATAGATTGACTTATTTGTATTAACATCAAATGTAAGAACAACATACGCATTTGAAATATTTCACCTTGAGGGGTGATGAATATGGCCTTGAAGATCTCTCTTTGGGAGGTTCTTTCCTCTTTAGGAATCTCTCATTGATTGTAGAATGATTTGAGTAACACTTCCCCTTATTTAATAGATAATGGAGGGGAAATTTGGTCAACACAACCAATCATGAAACATAATGAAATGGATTGAATCGCGTGGGATCACAATCCCTA
This sequence comes from Picea glauca, assembly GCA_000966675.3. NCBI lineage: Eukaryota > Viridiplantae > Streptophyta > Pinopsida > Pinales > Pinaceae > Picea > Picea glauca. The sequence goes on along the minus strand of JZKD02S1631113.1, from coordinate 93,896 downwards.
GCTAAAATATTACAACATAACTTTACTTTCATTGAACTTGTGAAAATGTATGCATGATGCCTTCATTTATAAAGTTTCCTATAGGATGAAATGGAGTTCTATATCAAATATTGGCCCATATGCTTGAAATTGCTCTAGGTATGGCTCTATATTCTTCATTAGGTGAATAAATTTGACTGGTATGGACCTAGCTTGACCAAACCATCTCTTGAAGTGACCATGGCATTCAATGTGCTACAAAATTTATCATGTTTTTATGTAATGAGAATTGCCTGGGTATCAAAGGATTTCTTGCATAAATGCACACCCCGTGAACTGAGAGGCCCCATAGTTATCCATTTTTTCAAATTTAAAGTTTAACTTCAATCCTCTATGAACAAATTAACTTCCATCCATAATTTTATGCTTATATATGGTTGCTAATGTTTATTTGTGATTCCTTTGGTGTAAAACCACTTAAATGTCACAATATAATCCAAAATGGAAATATGAATTGACCTTCATCATACCAACATTGATCTTCTTCATCATACCACCATTGATCATACCACAATCGTGTAAAGAATATAACACATTGATCCGAAATCGGATTCAGCAGGCTATCAGGGCATGAAAAATGCTCAAAAATGAAAGTGCTCGGAATCCGACGAAACCAACACCATTGCGTTCGGCTCGTCTTCCTGAATCCGGTGGTATAATTTTTATGTCAAACAGAGTCCGTATGAGGAAGATATCGCATTCTGTCCGCCGAGCCAAACAGGCAAAATTTTGGGATGCTGACTGTACATGTCCGTACAGTCCGTACAGACACGTATCAGTCCGTACAGATGATGTGGCAGCGTCCGTACAGTGACATGGCGTAACCAGAATGAGACACGTGGCAGGTCCGTACGGGACACGTGGCAGCACCGAAAGGCGACACGTGTCAGGCAGTTTTGGCATTTTCAGTGTACGGTTGGACCAATCCCAAGGTGACACGTGTCACCACTGGAAGGGTGACACGTGGCACGGGATGAAGTCAGCAGCGTACGGCGGATGATGTGGCAGTGACGCGTGGCAAGTGACTGGGCGTACGGCGGATGACGTGGCAGGTGACAGGGCGATGACGCGTGGCAGTACGGCAAGCGACGTGGGCCAATCAAATGCTGACACGTGGCACCGTTCGGGCGAATGGTAAGGTGCCACGTGGCCCAATCACGGGCTGCCACGTGGCACCCCGAGTTTAGCCAATGAGGGCTATGTCAAAATGTTTTTGAGGCCGGGGGATTCGAACCCYGGACCTCCTCTTCTCACTGCGTCTTAACACCACTCRTCCGACCRTTACACCATTGTACATGCCTTGTTATAAAATCGGGCGAAAATGTATTTGGGTTTGGTTMGAGTTGGGTTCGGCGGGAAAAAGGGCCGGGGCCCAAGCCCCAGCCCTCGGCGCACACGACCGTGACCCCGGAACCTGGAGCGCGRKGGYGGTTATAACTATTGSTTTGCGCGGTTTTGGAAGTTTATGCAAACGGTTAAACTTTTGCGCGAGGTTTTATTATGCCATGTGCCCGCGAGTTCAAAGGACCGGGAGCCAACAGGGGTGGCCCGCGCTATAGCGCGTGGCCACATGGTAACTCATGTGACCGCCTAAGGGGGCGCGCGCCCAGGCTTGGGAGCTATAAGCCCTATATAACTATATTATATAGTTGAAAGTGGGTTATTGTAACCACTTTGTTAATTAAATGTATTTTTAACCCCTTGTTAATGATTTTTAAGGGTTATTAGACATTTTTAAAGCCTAATTCTTGGGAGGAAGTTGGAGATTGAAACCAACTTTCCCAACTATTTAACCAAGGCTATGTTGAAGCCATTTGATCATGCTTTGAGAGCTTTTGGACGGTTTTGGAGAGCAGAGATGCTGAGGCAAAGCCAGGTCTAAGCCAGATTGAGGCAGAGGAGATGTTGAGGTAGAGATGTTATCGGACGATTTCTGAGAGTTCGGTATATCCGTTTCAAGTGCCGTAAGTTGTGAAAGATTCTAGAGATCATGGCGAACAAGACCATATCAGTCTAGGATCCAATCGGAAATTGTAAATATGTACTAATAAGCTTTTAAAAAGAAATCAAGAAGCCTCCCTCACAGAGAAAAGGCCCGAAGACGTAGGCAAAGTTACCGAACTCCGTTATCAAACTTGTGCATTATGGTTTGTTGTTCTTTATTGCATTTCATATTTGCATATATGTCTATGACTGTATAATGCGTTTTCTTTTCTCGCTCTTTCGTTAAATTTCCTAATGGTGAATTAATGCATGCGAATAAAACTCAACCATAGTCATTTCAAAAAATCCCGACGGATCACACATACTTAACATTCTCCCACTTGTTGTTTTATTTTCATACAGGGGTCATAGGATTTCATGATCAACAATCCAAGGCATAAATTCCCATTGATTATCTACACCAAGAGAACTTCTCAATGCTCACATACTTTGTTAATGAACCAACAACATTCTCCAAAGTGTTTGCCTTCACTAGCAACACCGTCTTCTCTTCAACCATGTCTTTGACAAAATGATACTAAAGTGTGCAACGAATATAACACATACCCAAAAAATTCATCTATATTGGCCAAAGGGGTGATTTGGAATTATCTTAATCCTTTTCCCTGCAACAAAGAAAGGATGAAGAATCAACTCATACAATTGACAATATATAGAATTAGCTAAAATTGTGACAAAAAATACATACACATGTGGCCACTTTTTTGCTCATCATTAATCTTATAATTGTAAGAATGTAATATAACTAGCAGATGTAGGAGATAGTTTATGATGTTGGAAAGAGTTTATGTGATTGTGAAGAGTGTAATCTAGTCTTTGTTGAAGGTTATTTTAGAGTGGAACAATATGATAAGGCTAAAGGTATTATAGTGAGGTACTCCATCGTATACACATAGATTATTATAATTGAAAGCTCATGGGATGGCACAAATTTCCCTTTGTTAAAGTAGTGTCCCTCTAAATATATTTTTTAAGAGAATTATTCAACCATCCTTATTATCCCCACCACCACCACCTTCCTTCTTTTAGACCCCTTCTCTTTCACACCCCATCCTTTTTATCTCCTTCCTACTTGACTCAATCCTCCCTAAAACCAATATGTTCTATTCAAAGTTCATTCTAATAGTATACTTTGAATTTTTGAGGGTAGATATTTCAAGAATGATCAACCGAAATTTCATAGGCAACATTGGTTTGTTGACTAGCATTGTATTTCAATGAATAACCTCACATACTTTCATAATATCCCAAAAATGGGAAAATCTAGATTCATTAAACCCTTAAAAACCCATAGCTCAAATAAATCTAAAATAATCAAAATCAAAGGCCCATAAATCCAACACATGATCCCATGAATACATTAAAACCATGAAATAAACACCCACATCAAATGTGGGTTGAGAAAAAATACAGTAAAGTCACTTGCAAACTGGACATTTTTACCATTAAAAGTCTATGGCATAGCATATCTCATTGCCCATCCCTTAACACAAATGTACAATAATATGTACAACAATACCTATACCTTACATAGAAACTAAATTAAAAAACTTCAATATCAAACATGGATGAACAGAAATATAAAGGACTATAATTCCTTAGTGCTAAACATACAAATCTATGCATTTAAAAATAATTTAATTAGTAGAACCATCTCCAATACTTTCAAGTGTTGGATTACTGAGAGGGGGGTGAATCAGTAATAACGTTATTATAAACCTTTTTCTTCAAAAAATCCAAGTGTTATATCAATGTAGAATTATTATCCAATAATGAGCAATAAGAAATGAACAATCACACACATAGATAGTATACTAGTGTTTTACGTGGAAACCCAAATCAAGAGAAAACCACGGAATGTTTTTTCTTATATGTCTTGAAGAATTACATTCATTGGAAGCACCAACTTCCTTTGTTTTCCAAGTGCAACTAGAAGGAGGCTCCAACCCCCTAGTTTCTCAAGCTACAACCTAAGGGAAGCTCCAACTCCCCAATTCTCTAGCTACAACCAGAAGGAGGCTACAACCCCCTATGTTCTCCAGCTACAACCGGAAGGTGGCTACAACCACTTGTCCTTACCCTGTCCAACCGCCCTGAAGTAGAAGTAGAATGATGGAACCAATCTCACACTATCACTGTGATATATACCGTTGTAAACCTGAACCATGCATCAACCTGTATCATAAACAAGTGCATCAACCATGCACCAACCTATACCATAAACAAGTGCATCAACCATGCACCAACCTGTACCAAACAATATGTAATCAACCTGTACCATAAACAAGTGCAATCAACCATGTACCAAGTATGTACCAATCATGTGTCAAGTACTCATCAACTATGACTCATCAATATTGTTGGAAAACTGAGAGGTGGGGGTTGAATCAGTTGTACCGTGCTTAAACAATTATGCTTATTTTAAATTCTTTACAGAGCACTCAATGACAATCACCATAATGTAGGGAATAAGCAATAGAACATTCAGCATCATTTAAACATAAGGAATAAACAAAGACAGATATTTCCTGAGGAAACCCATAAAGGGTAAAAACCTCTTCTTCTTTATTTGATAAGTATTCTTTACATTTTGTACAGTATCATACCTATGAGCACCAACTCATAATGAGGCTTCAACCTCTATTTTGCAAGCTGCAACTTGTTGAGAGCACCAGCTCTCTATTTTCTCTAGCACCTACTAGAAGGAAGCACCAACTCCCTGGTTTCTCTAGCACCCACTAGAAGGAAGCACCAACTCCCTAAGTGTTCCAGCACCAACTGGATGGAAGCACCAACTTCCAGTCACACAGGCACCAACTTGTATAATAGAGAACAACAGTTCTCCCTTGCACCACCCTGCCACCCTGGCTTCTCTAGCTGCAACCAGATGGAAGCTACAACTCCTTGTGTTCAAGCACCCACTTGAACCTCTGAGGACATCAGTCCTCCCTAGCACCTCCCTTCCACCCTAACAGATAAAGTTTGCTATATATAAATTTATCACAGTGATACAATATTTATCATTGGTTTACTAGGCTTATCACTATTCTGCTATGGTGCTCTGCTCTCCTGTATCAGTGTCTCTCTGTCTACATCTTCTTGCATTTTCTGATCTTCTATTTTTCTCTACAAGAGCACCTCATCCTTCCTTTACTGTCTCACTGTCTTGCTACACACATGCCTTGCGCTTTCTATGCCTTTGCCTTTTATGCTTTGTGTGCCATATCCATTCAATGCACCATTACTCTCCTCTGTATTTCCGCTGCTGCACACTCCTCCTTCTACACTCCTTGATCACTTTGAACAACAACAACACTCATCTCTTCATGGTTCTGCATACTTATAGTCTTTGT
>JZKD02S1631113.1:66854-88406 GCA_000966675.3 Picea glauca | reverse complement strand
CACTTTGAATTATAGTACACTCATCAATTCACTTTATTATTTACCTTCTAAAATCTCTTAAACCACTTTGACTACTTTGACCTTTTGAGGCTTCTAGATGACATAAGAGGGTCCTACAACTTCGTAAGGCCGTAACTCTCAAACCGTGAGGAGTTATGTGACGTTCCAAATACCACCAGAAATGGAATGACATGTACCATCCATATATAATAGTATTACCTGCAAATATATCAAAACTCATACCATTATCTATCAAACAAACTTGGGTCCATTACCCAAACCTGGGTTCTCCAACTTCTCATGGTCATAACTCTCTAACCGTGAGGAGTTATGTGGCGTTTCGCATACCACCGAAAATGTCATGACAAACACTATCCATCTAGGATAGTTTCAATTAAAAATTCACTTACCTTCATCTCATTATTCCACAAATAAGCATGGGTTCTCTAACCATACTTCTAGGATAACTCAATATGCAAAGCGTCTTCCCATGAGGGATTTCACCATAAGGGGACCACTTTGGAGTTCATCCATTTCTACTTATTATTAACCATGACAAGACAATAATGAGTCATATTTACATCAAATGATCGTGTGTCCATTACCCAACCTTTGTGCTACGAGGCTTTCTTCAAGGGTTGACATCAATGACAACCAACCTTAATCAACATGAAGGACACCCATATAAACAAATTGACATATGATTGAACTTCATCCATTCATGGAAAATTTATTGCTTACTAGTTCACCATCTTCTCATTAGGGACTTTTTTCCATTGGAGGTGTATTTCATGATTAATCTTGGTAGCAAAAGCCTCTACATGCATGTTCAATTCTTAATCAAACATGGCAACCACTTTCTCAAAAACAATTAAATTACTTGAAGAAGAAGAAGGCTTAGATTTTTTGTTAGGAGGCCCCTTGATTTTCTCTATTGAAGAAGACACGTCCTATAAGATCTTGTTGACTCATAATCATATTCAATCTAGCCTTGTTTGGCTTGTTTTGGGATCTTAACGTTTTGGCCCTTGGGGAGGCCATCCTTGGATTATTTTGGAGTTTCAAAACCCTCCCATATCAATAAAGTACATGTCTAGGATGATCAAGTCAAATTTCGTCAAAAGTAAGCATAGTTTGCAAAAAATTCAACATTGACCCCTTTCATTGATCACTAGGCAGGCTTCATGTGAGTCAAGTCTTTTTTTACATGTACATGTGAGTCGAGTCTTGCATAGAATATGAAATGATTTATTATGCATTTTTAGAAATTTAATGGCCACACACTGTTGTGATTAACAAAATATTCCCAACCATCCCTCATTTTCCCAATTTTGATTTTGTATACCCAATCTATGAAGGGTAGAAGTTGAGTGCCTCCTCGAGGGGAATTCCATAATTGTGATTTCACTTATCAAAATCTATTATGAATCTAACCCAAAGAGAAAATCTAGCCTAGTTGACAGTCTTTTTAATTACCTTACTAATTACAATAATAACAACTAAATAGATTGTGCAATAATTTATCAACCAAGAGTTCTAAAATACTTATGAGATTGCTTGCATTATTTATGCAAGCTACAAGTTCTTGTCTTTCACTAGTTTATACATCATGAAGTTGTAGCAAGGAAATATATTTCCAAATTATTCTAAGTTGATAATTGAAAATCCACTCATACATTTATTAAAACATACTAAGATTGATTCATATTTGCTAAACTAGATTTTGAAATGAAGATGTTTTAATATTTGAAACTAAGCTACAACATTCTAAAAAATCAAAATACAAAGTGACAATTAAGGAATAGAAATCTCATTGTGAAACTCAAGATGCATATAAAGATAGAAAGGAAAATCTTATCTACATCTATTGGGGCAGGGATTTAATCACATAGGAGAATGGATCTGAGATCAGTGGTGGTGTCTAAAGACACCATTGTATTGAAGCATGATCACGCTCCATGAGAGCGTAAATAGATCTCCCAATTGATGATAGATAGATCAGAAGGATTGTCTATAAATAGGTTTCATTCATGGACCAAACCAACAATCACAGGATGGATTCAGTTGCACCTATCCATAAAACGTGGATCTGGGATCCTAAGTGGATATGGGCAACCAACAATTTACTTGGTCGTCGGCCAAAAGAATTGGTCAACCCACTTAATTGACAAGGTGAGGTTTACGATGGAACTACATATTCCACCATCACCCCCCCCCCCTGTAAACTCGCCTTGGAGGAAAACAAATTCGACAAGTTTCCCCCTTGAATTTGCTCGAACTGCAAAATTTAATCAATGATGGTACACCAACGCTACTGAGGAAGTTTGATCACCATCAACGATGATCAAGGCAAAAATACGGTCACCCATTGCAAACTAGTTGCAAAATATATTGGCCAAACACAGTCCCAGTTGGTCAATTGACTAGACAACAAGACAATACCTATAAGTCGATGAGTTTACTAGATAAGAAACACACCAATGTAATCAGTTTTTGTCAGTCCAATAGTCTCTACCAAGCTAGACAGTCTTTGTATTAGGTAAAATAAGCAAATGTACAACTTCCAAAAAGACAGTTGAACATGGTTCATTCGGTCTCAGTAAATCCAAGTTGATTCAACACAAAGCAGCCGAGTCAACAAGACAATACATCAGTTGGGTTTACACATCAACAAATTATAGTATGCCCCCCCTAAATAAAATTGAGGGATCAAAGTATCATCAATAAATATTCATTAAAACACCAGTTGATAGACAATAACTAGTCGAAAATCAGTCGACGAATACACAATCAAGACTTCCTGTCGATTGTCATCTCTGGTCGAACCTCAGTGGACTAATATCCCATTCGAACTCCATTCGACTGTCACGTCAAATCGATCATGTGGTCGAACACTTCAGAGTAATCAGTAATGAAGAGGAACATTGTATGTTTGTACAATTGATGAAACACAACGATATGAAGTCCTCAAACATATAGTTAGATGCACCTATGACCACTCATCAATCCAACCACACTCTATCATGGTACTTGGTATTGGTCCACGATTTTGTCTTTCACGTCGCTTCTGCAAAGATCAAAAAGAATTATTGTCATGTCTTCGATTTCTATGGCGAGGATGATGATAAGGCACAAAGTTTTGTGTTGGTTGATCAAGAGATATAGGCTCGGGGTCTAGTATACTCTCAGGAGTAGAACAACTCGGTATATCAACAACAACAACATCCGTAACAATATTCTCAGGTTATGATGTGTTAGGAATAGCTATCTCATCAATCTATTCAACACAATTAACAGTAGATTACTCTTTAGGAAAAATAGTCTAAATTCCACATGCAACAAATAAAACTTCCTTGGTTGCAGCAAGGGTAGATGTAGACAAGGAGGAAACAACATCATCATATCCAATACATATTCTTGGTGACTTAATATCAGGTATAATAGGAGCAACAATACCATGTCCATTCTTCCCAACTACTCCTTCAATGTATCCAATCTTGTTGAGCAGTTAGGATCCTATACCTGTAATGTGTTTTTCAAAGTTAGGAGAAACAACAAAATCATCAGTTTTAATGCATAAATCAACAACATCCTGCTTACAAAGAGAATCAAGGGTTGGAGAAGAAATGGATGAGCATGAAAACTCAACAACATCGGTCTTCTTCTCAACGTTCTACAGTCGGCAAACTTGTTCTTCAAGGTTTTGTTTGTAGTCTTGTAAGCCTTGAATAGTCTCATCCTTCACGGTCGGATGCAATAATATCGCATCATAATCTTCTCTTAATGCTTGATATTCATCAAATAGATGATTTTTATCTTCTCGAAGAGGACCAACTTCTTCACGAAGCTCATCAACAAAGGCTTGTAAGCGGGAAACCTCACGAGTCCGTTGGGCATTTGTTTCCATCAGTTGGTTGACTTTCATGACCAAGGTAGTATTTGGATGAGGAAGAGCTTTCACTTCTTCCTCCATGTCTTAAAGAAGGCCGGGATTGTCCTGAAATCGTCTGCAAGATTCTGGAAAAGGATTTCCATGGTGTTCCCCATGAAATTAATCCTCCTGGATTTATCAACCATACTATTCTTGAACATGTTTTCTTCAATCTTCAACTGATTTTTCAATCCTTCATTCTTTGTATTCAAGGCAATATTTTTTGTATGATAAAGAGTTTTCACTTCTTTCTCAATATAAACAACAAGATTTTTTTTATTGCCAAAATCATCTACTAGATCCTAAAAAATGGTTTCCATTGTTTGTTCTAGGTCAAAAACTTTCCTAAATTTCTCATCAAACCATTACAGAAGGTTGGTTTGAAAGAGGACAATCTCATATTCCAACTAGGTATGGGATGTCTTCAGTTCATTCTTTAATTGTTGATTCTTAGTCTACAAATGTGAAATGATATTATGTAGGTCAATGACCTTTGTGTGAAGTTGGCTATGAGATTCTTCTAAGGCAATGGCCTTCTTCTCACGAATCTACTACAATTTATGAAGCACAAAAACTTCATCTTCATCAAGCATGCCCATCGTCGATGGAGGGAAATAGCCAAGGCAATAAATATGCAAAGGAAAAGGGTAAATGAGGAAGTGACCACAAGAAGAAGTATGGCTTCACCAATCGACGTACGCCAAAAAAATTATGTGGTATATTACTTCTATATTTAGTTGACCTATACAAATCCATTGAACTATGGCTATGCATGCATGTGTAGGAAGCCAAACACACATATCTGATCATCTGCACAAATAACCCACCAATCCTCAACATGCACTTACACACGCCACCAGTTGACATAACAAGAGATGATTTAGCATCCACACTGGTTGGCTGACAGTTCAAGTAACTAACCCAAAAATGGAAAATTTGTACCGAGTCGAGTTAGGGTCAAATATATTACACGAACCAATCATAAATGAATGTTAAGGTCAAACGATATTGCAACATTCAAGTTGAGCATAGACATGGAGCAAGCGAACTATAACCCAATTGATAGGTCTAGCCATTGTCGAGTCAAATGAGGGTCGATTCTTCAGTTATACGTCACCAGAGGAGGTTCTGTAGACACCAGTCAATTCCAAGGGGTCCGTTCAAGTCGAATGAGGCTAAAATAATCTTTAGTTGAGTTAGATCACCAGTCGAGGGTTTCGACCATTGTTAAAACCAAGCTAAGTCAGGTTGTTGGTGAATCGAGTCCAAATGATTTTGAGTGGAGTCGGTTGCAATGTCAATTCAATAGACAAAAGAGAGGAGGGTTGTCAATAAGCGACCATGAACTCAGTCAAGTCATGATCCAGATTTAGGAGTGGAACGAACTGATTAACATATTGAATACAATAAACACAGAGATATGAATAATAACACAAATATCTAGCGAACAATATCTTCTATTAAATAATGAAATAGGATGAAACTGTAAAACTGCAAAACTGAAACACTTTCTCTAATGGTGGTAGTCATATCTGAGAATATATGTGGTTGTTATGCGCATCCGACTAAGGATTACAATGAGGCTCCAGAGGCCTTTTTGATATTACTCATGAATTCCAAAACCCTAGGCATCCAAAAACCTAACCCTAGAAGGTGAAACGCCAAAAGTCATGTGGGCCCTATGGGTAAGTTGGTGTAATTTGGTACCTCAACTTCCAAGGGTCGTAACTTTTTCATACGACCTTCGTTTTAGGTGCGTGATAGCCCATTGGAAAGGTATTTCAGAGAAATACACATTATAACATCAAAATCTGACTACGTCTACAGTTTGACTGTGGCGAGCCAAAAACATAATGTTTACAGCCCCAAAATGGCCTTGGAAGTACAACAAGATGTGTTGACATGAAAACATACAAAATAAGCCAGTTGAATTAGGCGAGAGGCCACACGTACCCACCTAGAGGATGTGTGGGGCTTCAAACAACCCCAGAAGTGTAGAACTCACAATTACAAAGTAGTACAGAAGAACATGCTGAACAAAAACGAACACGAGGATCCAGTTGGAATAGGTGGGTGGCCACCAATATCCACCTGGATCAATCCTCCCCCCTTAGGAAGCATTGGTCTCCATTGCATTGAGTTCCCCCATCAGGTGAGGAAACTTTTGTTGGATTTGGCCACGGGTGAGACACTTGCCTTGGTGTAGGAGTTGCCCTACCTTAACCACCCAATAAAGTTGGATCTGCTCCTGGCGAGTGCCCTTGACCTATGTGTCCACTATCTGATCAATGGATTCTTATTCCATGCAGTCAGGGTTGAGCTCTGTTGGTTTCAGATGTTCTGTGATCTTGGAGGTCTCCAATAATGGCAGAAAATATGGTCGAAGGAGGTCCACATTGAATGTTGGATGCAGACCAAGGAAGGGTGGAGTGTTGAGCTCAAAATCATTGCTACCCACAGCCTTGGTGATAGTGTAAGTCCCATGACGAAGTGGGCGAAGCTTCTGATGAGGCCCAGTGAGATGCTCCTTCTGCAAATGTAACTAGAATTTGTTGCCAACTTGAAACTAGTGTGGTACCATGTGTTGATCATGGCACTACTTGTACTTAGCATTAGATTTCTGCAAAATCTCCTGGACCTATTGGAAGATGTGTTGAATCCGCTCAATGAATCTAGTGGATTTGTCGATCGTAGATTGATAAAGGTAAGAGTCTTTCTGTGTGGTGGCAAGATGAAGTGCAACATGAATGGGTCCCAAGGGTTGTAATCCCAGACCCGTCTGAAATGGGATATGGCTGGTGGAACTATAGAGAGCCTTGTTGTCACTGTGTTGGACATATGGGAGACTCTCGTCCCATGTACGTGGATGCTTATAATTGTACATGCGCATTATTTGCACAATCATCTAATTGGTGACGTCTATTTGGCCATCGGTTTGGGGGTGGAAAGCAACAAATTTTGTGAGCTTGGTGTCCAACAGAGACCAGAGACTTGACCAAAAGGCATTGAGGAACGTGTTGTCTCAGTCGGAGATGATGGTCTATGGTATCTCAAAGTGGACCCACACTCATTCGAAGAAGATCTTGGCAGTATCTGCCTCTGTGGAATTCTTCTTACAGGTTGTGAGGATTGTCATCTTCGAAAACTGATCAACGACCACAAACACGTAGTCATTTCGTTGCTTGGTGGATGACAAACCAGACATGTAGTCCATTGATATGGATTCCCAAGGCTTCTCGAGAATAAGAAGAGGGGTGTATAAGCCTTGCTTCTTGATGGTGGGCTTGGAAATGGCACAAGAAGTGAAAGATCTGATATATTTTTTTACGTCCTATCGAAGTTTTGGCCAATAAAAATGTTTCTGAAGAACGACCACAATTTTCTCTACGCCAAAATGTCCTAACACCCGACTGTAGTGGGATTCCCAAATCATCTTTGCACACTCGCTTGTAGGAACACAGAGGTGGCCCATGTGGCATAAGAGTTTGTCCTGAATGTGAAAATCAGTGACGGTTGTGCCTGTACTAAGAGATGATATGTGGTGGCGAAGTCCGGATATTGTTGATAAAGTTGGGGCCACTCAGATGCTTCATGTCCACAGGAATGTAGCACAATGGTGAGTGCAGCCAAAGGAGGTTGACTGAGGCAGTCAGCGACATGATTGGAGATACATGTCTTATACTTGATTTTGAGATGGAACTGTTGTAGGTAGGTGGACCACTTCTGATGGCGGTCGTTTTGCAATTTCCCCTGTGTCTATATGAACTACAGAGGCTTGTGATTAGTGTGTATGATCGTCTCTTTCCCCAAAATGTAATGTTTCCATTGACAACATGCTTGTACAATGGAATACATTTTCTTGTCATAGGTGGGGTATTTCCAGACAGTATCGAAGAGTGTCTCACTATGCTATGCCACTAGATGCCCATGTTGAGTGAGAACTATGCCCACAACATAGTCAGATGCATCAGTCTCAATCTTGAAGGGTTGTTGCAGATCCTGTAAGGAGAGTATCGGAGATGAGAACAAGCAATGCTTCAGATCATTGAATGCTCATTGTTTCTTCTTCCCCCACACGAAATTTTCCCTGCCACCGCCCTTGGTCATCTAGATGAGGGCCCATGCAATATGGGATAATCCCAACACAAACCGTCGATAGAAGTTGGCTAGTCCCAAAAATCTCTGAAGCTCGGTCAGTGTGGTCGGAGTTGGCCACTCACAGATGACTTGGATCTTAGCGGTATAAGCATGCACCCCATGATCATCAACAATGTAGCCCAAATATTGGACCTTGTTCATGCCAAAAGAGCATTTTTCCAAGTTAGCATAAAGTTTGTGTTGCTACAGAGTGCTCAAAACCTGTTGAATATGTTGCATGTGCTCCTCCCACATTCTGTTGAAGATGAGGATGTCATCCAAATATACTACCACAAAGGAGTTGGTTCAAGGTCTCAATACATCATCCATCAACCTCATAAAATTGGTTGGTGCATTTGTTATGCCAAAGGGCATGACTAGCCATTCTTAGAGACCTTCTTTAGACTTGAAGGTTGTTTTCCATACATCAGTTGGTTCGATGGGAACCTAGTGGTAGCCAGAATTTAGGTCAATCTTATTAAATAACTTTTCCCCCTTGAGTTGGTCAAGAAGGTCATCAATCCTGGGAATGGGTAGCGGTTCCTGATTGTGATTTTGTTAAGGCTTTGTAATCAATGCAAAGTCGCCAAGTCCCGTCCTTCTTCTGCACTAGTACAATCAGGCTTTCGTAAGGGAAGTTGGGCCTAATGTGCCCCTTTTGAAGAAGCTCTTGGATCTGACACCTAATTTCGTCATTCTCCATCAGCGAGCACCGATAGAATGGTCCATTAGGTAGATGCACGTTGGGAGTCAGATCAATTGGATGTTTGACTTGGCAGTGTGTCGGTACCTATGTAGGTGAGGCGAAGATGTCTATGTATTCTTCCATGATCCCATTCACTTGCTTCTGCTGCAAAGAGAGGTGTTGTGTAGAGGCCACGGATATGGTGGCGACCTTCGTCTTACTATGAGCATGGATCACAAAGAAGATGAACTTCCGGTCTGTGAAATGACCTTACTGCATTACTTAGCATAGATTAAAGAAATAGCAATAGGAGACGCTACCTCTAGGATCCTGTACAATTGTCTACCCAAAGTAATAATAAAACTATGGGGTCTAGACTCATACACAACATGACACTTCCACAAATATGGTTTTCCTAAAAGAACATCAAAAACTTCAATGGGAGCAATATCACACAGTACCTCATCTTTGAAAGGCTTGATGTCGTAGGGCAGACGACATTGTTGGCTGACACGAAGATATCTTCCTTGGCAAAGCCATCCGATGGTGTAGGGATGCGGTTGCGATGTCGTGGGCAGGTCCAACCACTTGACGACCTCTGCCAAAATCAGTTTCTTCTTACTACCTCTATCAAAAATGAAATGAATCGGATCCCCCTTGACCCACATCTGCGAGTGAAAGAGGCATTCCCCTTCCTCTAGTTCTTCTATTTCGCTTGGCCAGACTTTGGTGGTAGCGATAGTGGCACTGGGTTCAACATCGATAATCTGCTTTCCTCCTTCAGGATTTGACTTGGAATCAAAATCAGCCTCTTAATCGAAAACCTTCAGTTCGACCATGAGGGACTACTTGGAGCGACATTCTTCGGTGTTGTGCCAAGCACTTTACTCACACCATTTTCTCGTGTCCTTTTATGGTGTTGTGGCTTGGACTGTTTGCCCTGAGGGTGACCATCTCGACTTGGTCCATTGTTGTGTGGGTTGGGGTTTCCTTTTCCCTGCTTCGACTGTGAGGGGTTTGCAGATCCAAACTCTCATCATTTCTGCTTAACTTTATGCTCGATCTTGATAGCGTATCTATAAGCCATGCCCAATGAGGTGATGTCCATGAACTCCATTTCTGTTTGAATGTATGTATGCAAACATTTGTGGTATTTGAGCACCAGATGACACTCAGAGTCTTTGATACCCAATTTGGTGCGTAGGGTATGGAAAATATTTGTGAAATATGGTATTGTCTGGTCCCTTTCTTGACGTTGGGTGGTCCATATGGTGCATTGGTCCTCGTAGCTTGCAACAGGGTAGTATTTTTCTTTAATGGAATCCCGGAAGGAATCCCATGTAGGGGACACCACAAACATTGTATATTCCTCCACGGCCCTTTGCTCAAAGTAAGTATCCCACCGATCTTTAACATGGGGAACAACCTTGAGGAGTGCAAAAGTGATATTTTCCCTATCGAAAAAATTGTGGACCGAAAAATATCCTTCGAGCAGATTCAACCATTTATCTACAACATCCGCATCTATCAAACCTTCAAATAATGGAATATCAAAATTTACCTGTACCTTTAAGGGGGATGCATGGTCGCTTGATTAAGATACTTCTTCTGTGGGCAGTCATCGAAGGATCTGCATGAAGTTGTCCATCATTCCGTTCCTTTGTCATGCGAGGGATTCCTTAAGCAACATTTTAATAGGATCTCCTACTCCATCATATTTCTTTTCGTCACCCATGGGTTTTTGTCGGGCTCGGTGCAACCGATCTTGTAATGGATTGATTGGTTCAAGTCCCAACTTCTTGTACCCAGATCTTTTCGGGGACATGCACAAAGAAAAATAAATGAAGAGCAGACCGCTCGAATACCACTGATCCAGATTTAGGAGCGGAACGAATTGATTAACAGACTAAATACAATAAACACAGAGATATGAAGGATAACACAAAAACCCAGTGAACAATATCTTTTATTAAATAATGAAATAGGATGAAACTGTAAAACAACATAATTGAAACACTTGCTCGAATGGTGGTAGCTATCTCTGAGAAGAGATGTGGTTGCTACGCACATCCGTCTGATCTTAATGGATTACAATGAGGCTCCAGAGGAATTTTTTATATTACTCATGAATGCCAAAACCCTAGGCATCCAAAAACCTAACCCTGGAAGGTGAAACGCCAAAAGTCATGTGGGCCCTATGGGTAAGTTGTTGCAATTTGGTACATCAACTTCCAAGGGTCGTAACTTTTGCATACGACCTATGTTTTAGGCGTGTGATAGCCCGTTGGAAATGTCTTTTAGAGAACTACACATTATGCTTTCAAACTCTGACTCTGTCTACAATTTGACTATGGCGAGCCAAAAAAACAGCGTTTAGGGCCCAAAACGGCCCTGGAAGTACAACAAGATGTGTTGACATGAAAACATACAAAATAAGCCAGTTGGATTAGGCAAGAGGCCACCTGTATCCACCTGGAGGATGTGTGGGGATTCAGACATCCCTAGAAGTGTAGAACTCACAATTACAAAGCAGTACAAAAGAATGGGTTGAACAAAAACGGACACGAGGAGCTAGTTGGAATAGGTGGGTGACCACCAATATCCACCTGGATCAAGTCAAGTCGAAATTCAGGTCAAGTCAACGGATTTGTAGATCTCCGGCAAAAGACTTTATCAATGGACGTAGGGTTACGATCATCCTTCTAGGGTTACCAATGCGAGATCCAAGGCATTCAACTTGCAATCAAAATCGACTCACCCCACCAACAAATAAAGGGTTGAGTCTCTTTGAGCAAGCTTCAATCGAGTATAAATCCTTAGTTGATCAGTTCTAATACACAACAAAGAGAAAAGGTATTATGCCACTAATAATCATAGATGCTCAACATTATCTCATTCTCATCTAAGTATTTCTCTGCCAAACCAAGATCAAATAACCATTTGCTTTGATATCATGTTGGGACAAGAATTTAATCATAGAGGAGAACGGATCTGAGATCAATGGTGGTGTCTAAATACATCATTGCACTGAAGCATGAGCACGCTCCATGAGAGTAGAAATATATCTCTCGATTAATGATAGATCGATCACAAGGATCATCTATAAATAGGTTCTGGTAATGGACCAAACCAAAAATCATGGGATGGAGTTTGTTGCAACTATCCATAAAATGTGAATCTAGGATCCTAAGTGGACATGGTCAACCAACAATTTAGCCTGACGCCAACCCACTTAACCGACAAGGTGAGGTTTACGATGGAACCACATATCCCAACAACATCACATAGAAGAAATACAACACCTATTACGTTGGAGGGGCCCTGCCTTCATAGATCAATGTTAGGTTGGCTACAATAGTCTAAACAATCTTAATTTAATCACTCATGAGATTCACAATACTATATACTTGAAAAATGAGACTTGGATTAAACAAAAGTTATAAACATAGTCTTAATATTTATCTCTTAAGTGATACAACCTCCCCTTCTAGAGGTATGAGGCTTTCTTTCATACCATCTCTTAGTTGACTTAATCAGGAAATAATAACTACAAACATGCTTGAGAATCAAATATTCTCAAGTTGTTCAAACAAAGTACTAAAATAAAATAACAATAATCAAATGCCATAATAGAATTATAATAGTAGAGACCCAAATTTAGATGCAACAAATCACTTAGTTACATAATAGAAGAACAAGTTCTAACAATCCAATACTAGATAAACAACTTGAAGACTTCTTACTAAACCTAAGTACTTGCCATGATTGTGATAATCATGAGACTATTCCAATGGTTGTAGCTATATTATGACCTTATGTGCATTTTATTTCCAATAACTTGAAATCTTACTTAGTTTCATTTATGATCTAGACATAATTTTGTTTGTTTTTTATGCAACTCGTAGAACCATGCGTTAAACTTCAAAACATAACTTTGTGATGGCTGTGACATTTACAAATATGATGTGCAAATTAATGACTTAATCAAACTAAATTTGTTGATTTATAGCTTATGTAATAATAAAGCAACTCCAATATTCATATTGTACAAATATGGTTATAGGCATACATATTTTTGTGAATAAAAAATTACCACATTTTATATTTAGTAAGAAAATTGTATTTAAAAAAAAAAAAAAAAACTAGATAATATCATGAAACATCGTCATTTTCTTATCTTTACATGGCAATTTAGGAGCATTTATAAGAAAACCCTTTTGATATAATAGGTCACACCATGAAACATATCATTTTTATTGTTTGCCCTCAACATGAATATAGCAATCAATGTTTTTGGAATTGTGTGCAATTTAGTTAAAACTTGCATATACATAGATTTTTCCTATATAATCTTAATGTTTTATATTATCATTTTTCTTATTTTTAAATTGTGAGGAGACGATCAAAAGGAAAAAAAAAAAAAAAAATTTTTCAAAATCATTTAAAGCTATAAAACTCTCTCCAATTGTCATATTATTAGTCTTTGTCGTAGGCATAGAGGGACTATAGCGATCGATAATTCGTTGACTTCGTATTAGTTTGTCCTTTGACCACAAATATTTGCATAATATATATTGTTGGAACTACGGAACTAAAAACATTGATTTTTATATAATAAAAAGTACCATATATGTCATGATCTGATTGGATAACATATTTGAGGTCTTATTGTCAGCTTCGATATTCACAATGTTTTATATGTTAGCATATCCAAACTTTTTGATCATATACGGTCTTTTTGAATCATATATTTTCTTATGCATTGCTTGAAGGTGGATTAATGCTAACATTAGTTCAAATCGTTGTCTTAGCATTTTCTGCTAGCTAAATGTATCCCAATGTTTGATATGCTATCATATCTAAAGTTTGTCCTTCGAATACATTCTCTATTGTTCGAAGCGATCTGATTTGAGGTAATATTATTATTTTTTTATTATTTATTACTATTATTGTGTGTGATTTTTTTTTTATTGTTGTGTGCTTCGAGAGTCTTTGTCATTGTTGCATCGGGCGACACCCTTCGATGGTTTTGACAGTCTTAAGTGTTTACCTAATAGGTCTCACAGCCTTAAATTTTTATTGTACAGATGTGTTGCAATAGAGTTTCGTTCCATTTTTTTATGGTGTTGTTTGCAATGAAATTGTGAAAAATTGTTCTCCACCGGCATCACTGGTTCAGTGGTTGATGCTTGTTCGTTGGTTCGTTCCAGTGGTTGATGCTTGTTCGTTGGTTCATTCCAGTGGTTGATGTTTGTTCGTTGGTTCGTTCCAGTGGTTGATGTTGTTCGTTGGTTTGTTCCATGCTTCTTGTTCTTGTTTGATTCAACTTTACAAAGTTGAGGTCCTGCAGTTGCAATTGGACCTCTTCATGGTTGTTCGCTGGTTTGTTGTTCTTCAACTTTGCAAGTTGTTGGACCTGTTGTTGTGGTTTGCAAGTTTTGGGGCTGGGCTCTTGTCATCCCTCGTTGACGGGTAAGTTTATGTGTCATCATTTCGTTGCTATTCCTTTTTTCCTACTTGGTGTTTTGCACCTTGCAGGCAAGCGTTTTCAATGGTAGGAGTCCCTGCCTCCAGAACATCTTTCTGTGTGCGCTTATTTTTTGTTCCTGGAAACCATGCGTCTTCATATGCATATTGTGCCATAGCTATTTCGAAAATTGCAATGCAAAGGGGTTTAGAAAACGAATTCGGAGTTGTCACAAGGGGGAACCATTCGTCGGGGTGTAGAGGCAGGGAATGTTTTTAATCTATGGGTCAAAGAACTGCATCCACCTGTTGCCTTTGTCATTTCCTTTCTATTTTTCATAAATTTTTCTGCCTCTGATAAGCTTGTAGGATGCCCACCATGAATAGGTTCAAATCGGTCTTTGTGCTCAACAAATTTATAGTGTTATTTATTTGCGTTGTTTCTTCTGTTTGGTTCACTTTTCAATGTAGGTTTGTTTTCTTGTCACCTATTGTGGCGACTAGGGGAAATTTAATTTGACAAGAAGAAGGTTGAAGGATACATACCGGGATTGGTACGCAGTTCTGTGCTTGTAGTTTTCTATTTTACTTTTTTATTTTTTTTCGTTTTATTCTTTTTTTCCCCTTTTCTTTGTTTTCATACGAACTGAAAGTAGCTAAGAAACAGCTTCAAAATCACAGTTCAAAAGATTAAACATGTAATAGAGGTTGAGTCATATGAAATAGATACACACTCCATTATGCATGGCATTATTGACAAGGTGTTGCATAGTAATGGGATTTTTAGATTCGATGCATTCTCGTATACTATAGGAGATTGCCTTTTCAATGCATTTCAGGTTCTACTGCATTTACGTTATTCCTCGACCGACCTGCGCAATGGATTGATAGAATATTTCTTGGTCTGTTTAAAAAATGGCGATGTTGAGGCATTGGAGTCGTATGAATACGAACTGGAATCTGATTTTCTTCGGCAGTTGCATGGAATACATGATGTCCCTACGTACTTTTCAAAGATGTGGTTGTTTGCATCTCCAATTCTGCCTGCACATGAGAGCGGAATTTGGGGAGATACATTTTGTATACGGTGGCTATCTAAGTGGCTCGATATATCAATTGGAATATGGTCATTGACAAGAAAAACAAGATATCTACTATTCAACAAAACTGCATCTAACAATCCATATTGCATATTGTTCCATGATGCCAATGTTGTCAGTGGTCATTATGAACCACTATTGTACAGAAAATTGTCCATATGCAATCTTGGAGGACCTCATATTTACTTGTCCCTCATTTGCAAAGACCTTGAATCACAGTGGAAACGGATTATGCATCACATAGACTGTCATGGTTTGCAGCTAGCAACAATTGTTGTATCTAGATGTGGAGATAGTATGTTCAATGCAATTTGTTGTTTGGTAGGAGAAGAGTTTGATGTGAAGTCATTGCGGATTTACACTATACAGTTCTTTTGCAATGCAATTATAGGCGGCAGCCAACGGGATTTTAGCTGCTTGCATCAACACCTTTCGCCATATATCTTAGAAAATGTGTCGAAAATTGCAAGTTGGCCAGAATACCTTGTAAACATGGCGATGCCATATGAAAAAAGAAATGTGGAGGGTTGTAGATTATGTTTGAAATGGATATCTATCATATTCAGAGTAAATATCCAGGTTTGGTCGGCCCTGCCAGATGGCACTGTCCATTCCTGGTCTATTGATTCAAATTACGATCAAACAATTGACATCCTCTCGTTGAAAACAGATACGACACATATACATTATCAACCTTTGATTGGACATATCAATGGTTCAGGGTTCAATGTCCATGTCACCCAAACTGCAGCGAATCTACATACGCATGGCATGCTTTTTAATGAGAATGAAACTCCTCACAGTTGCGATAAGGCCATACAGAGCTTAAAAAAAAAACGTAGGCTAAGTTATCACAACTTGAAAAAAGTCATGCGTGAAATTCATCCCACTTGTGATGAGGCCATACAAGTCTTAAAAAAAAAATGTAGACTAAGTTATCACAACCTGAAAAATTTCATACATGAGAGAGAAACAAACATTGGTGGTATAGGAAATACTATCGTTCCGGTGTCCAGTGTCAATGCCAGCCAAACCACATCGAATGTGCATAAGCATCGCATGTTATTTAATCAGAGTGAAATTCATCCCAATTACCATCAGGTGATCCTGCACTTGAACAAGAAACATAGACTAAGTTACCACAACTTGAAAAAGGTCATCCGAGAGAGAAAAACAATACATTGCTATGCTTCCTTTTAGAGAGAGAAAAAATACATTGCTATGCACAACACAATAGAAACAGGTACGATCGCATATCCCACAATGGTCATGCAACAGTCCGAGAGGAAAAAATCACATTTCGTGGGCTAGAAGCAACATCGTGCAATGCTACCAATGAAAACCAGCAAACACTTTCTCCCCATACTTCCATGTGAAAGAAAGATGCAAGACAGACCTACATGAAAAAAATCAAAGACACTCCTTCCATTGCATGTGCGATTTTCGATCAGTTGAATTTCACAAAAAACAGTAAGTCTTTCATGCCTGATTTGGAAGCAGAATACCTCTGTTTGACAGCACATGATAAAACATTTTCCAATCGCAAAATTTGTCTTCCATGAAAATGGTCGCTTGAAAATGGAAAACTACCACAATTTGCAACCCCTGACCAAATAAGATGTAATACACCACTACCATATGTAAGTGCACTTACGAAACTTGAAGAGAGACTTGTGTCTCTGCGAATTGCATTTGCACAAATCAGGCCCTGGGGCTATAAACGACCCCAGATGGGCTTAACAAGATCAATTATTAATGTGCATGTTCGGCTAGGTGTTGTGCAAAAAGCCTTGTCACAATTCATTAGCGATACAATGACAATTGTTGTGGCTCTCAAAAGGTGCTTGCGATACAAAAATGTGTATCAGATAGGCAAAGTGTGTGTACATGTTGTTATAAAAGCATTAAAGAAATTATGTTCCAGGGCGTTGTACAAAGCACAGAACATTCATATAAATGAGAACTGGAACAATGTTCTTAGAGAAGAGGATGACAACTCTGCAGATACTCTCGAAAATGCTAGTGAATTTGATACAAGTGATGAATCAGAGAATGAAACACCTGCTGAGACATTGGTCCACTTGGAATATTCAAGGACAATTTCGCTGAGGAAATGAACTTCCCAACACTCTTCTATGGATATCCACGTCCCACTGACATTACAGAACATTTCAGTTATCATAAAATAGTTCGATGGGAGTTGCTACATTCAAGCGGTGACTTCTCCTGTCACATAACAAATTTGTTTTTCAAAACAATGCACATAATAATAGAGCAAGTTTTGTCTTGCATGTGGGTCTGAGTAAGAAAAGGCCAGTTGCAAGGAAGAAAGTTATTGGCCAAGGATGTCAAGTACAAAGTAAACCTAGAAAAATTTATGAAATCTAATATTGGATACATAGATTTCAAAAGCATTTGCATCTCTCCTGACTATTTGCAACAAAACAAGAAAACTATTTTTGCAATGATCCGGAAATTGGGCCCGCCAACATTTTTCATTACATTTACAAGTGTAGAGCATTGTTGGGATCCATTGGTGGTTGTCATATCTGACTTGCATAGGAACAGGAAACGTAAAAAACAAACCGATACACTGGAAAATAATGGCATTGACTACCTCATAAGAAAAGACCCAGTGACATGTGCTCGCTACTATAGACATAGAATAAATGATTTGAGACAATTGATATGCCATGATGAAACGTTTTTCGGAAAAATATCAGACTACTTTTTTGTGACTGAATTCCAAAATAGGGGGAATGAACATGACCACGCACTCTTGTGGATAGAGGGTGCACCAGTCTATGGAGTTGACAACAATTCATAGATCGAGCAATTTGTGGACAAATACATAACATGCAACACAGATCATTTGGATCCAGAAGTTGCCAAAGTTCATATACATTATCATACAAGAAGTTGTAGAAAACGAAAAAAACTCGCATTGCAGATACAACTTTCCCGTGCCGCCAATGAGAACAACAAGAATCATAGAACCACTTAGTTTAGAGGACAATGTTGTTGTTGAGAAATATAAATCCTTGTTCACATTTCTAGAACAAGGAGAGTTTGACGAGTTGATGAGCTTCGATGACTTCTTGGCAGAGCTAAATCTATCAGAAGATGAGTACATCCAAGCCATACAATGTACGCTTAAACAACCAACAGTTTTCCTTAAACAAAAACTTTCTCATATTTGGAACAATAGTTTCTCCAAGGACATGCCAGTTATGTGGAATGCAAATACAGATGTGTAGTACGTCCTCAATGCATATGCTGCAACATCATATTGTACCTCGTATATGACAAAGGTTGACAAATCTATGACAAGTGCATTTAGAAGAATACGCAAAAAACATGAAAAAATCATATTGATGCCATACAAATGTTATGTACGCTTGGCAATACATTGCTTAATCTTCAACAAATGTCTGCTCAACAAGCAGTCCACATTGCACTTTCCCTGCCCCTCAATTGTAGTTCAAGAAAATGTGTCTTCATAAACACATCTCCACTTGATAAATGCACATTTGTGCTTAAACCACCTGTTATGTCGCTCTATTATTGATTATTACCTCCAGTGTCCATCTTCTATTGGGCATATCTTCTTAGCAGAATTCGTATCACATTACAAAAAAAATGGTGCGCCCATATCAAAAATAAAAAAAAACCTCTGCGATATGGGTTGTCAAATACAATAAACATTCTAACTATGAAAACTATTGTAGAGAAACATTGTTGCTATACCTTATGTTCTATTAAAACGAAGAGACATTAAAACATAACTTCTCTACATGGGAAACTGTGTATGTTGCCTCTGAGACTATAGTGAAAATCAATGAAGCTAGATTTACTTACAATGTTAATCCAACATGGGGTGATCTAGAAATTGCAGTTAATGTGCTAGAAAACCCTGACAATCTTGATGAGACATTCACGAACCGAAAAGCAACCAGAACTCCCTGCGAGTCCTATGACTTGCAAGTGGATTTGCCTTGTCCTCGAGCAGGTGGCAGTGAAAAATGTATCAATCTTGGTTTTCATTTCCAAAACATCATTTCCTTATTGAAAATACTGAATACCACAGAATAAGATGTATGTTGAATCGAGAACAGAAAACAATTCTAAAGGACATTGCACTTAAAAAATGCTTGAACATGGACACTCTTGTGCACTTGTTCCTTACAGGAAGAGAAGGAACATGCAAGACATTCACAGCGAAAGCATTGTTCCAAATGCTTATACGAATCTATGATTCAAACAATTCCTCTGATCCTATGAAACCAAAGGTCCTAATAGTTGCATACACAAGAAAAGATGCATATAATGCAAGTGGAACAATAGTCCACTCTGCATTTTCAATGCCTTTTAACAAGTCACATTTTCTTCCACTTAGCAAGGAAATGTTAGATACATTGTCTAAGCTTTATGACGAACTCCAACTTGTCTTTATAGATGAAGCATATTTGATTGGAAGTCGCTTCTTGTATTCCATTGACAATCGACTAAGAAGCATAAAACATGTGCACACGAAATACTTTGGAAACATTGACATGATATTCTGTGGGGATCTTTACCATACACAACCAATCCAAGATTCTTTGATATTTGAACAACCTACGGTTAACATGCAAACAATGACACATGACTTCTGGAGAGACGATATTAAATGCTTTGAATTTCATACTACAATGCGCCAGACAGGTGAAACATTTATTGCAATTATGAATAGAATACAGACAAACAGCCAAACATATGATGACTTAACATATATCATTTTGAGGTGCTTGCAACCTACACCAACAGACCCAATGTTTCCTTACATGTTCTACACAAATAAGGATGTTGCAATGCATAACAGGTACATGCTATCACTCATGCCTGACGATGATATCATCATCAATTCAATTAACCTGGAAGAAGACAACCATGGAAATGTGCCACGTCATGAACATACAACCACTTTACCTTTGCAGCTTGTCCTGAAATTAGAAATGTTGGTTGAAATATATGCCTGCAACTATGATTCATAGGATGGCTTGGTCAATGGTGCATATGGAATACTCAAAGTCTATACCAAAACGGAAAAAATTGATGTCCTTTCGATTAAGTTCCATGAACCGCATATAGGCAAGCGAAAAGCAAGCAAGTTGGATTATCTATATAATTCAAACACTGCAAGCGATTGGACACCTATTTTGCGACTATCAAAGCCAGTATCGACATCAGCAAAGGCAGGTCGACTGAAGATTCAAAAACAGTTTCCAATTAAACTTGCATGTGCATGTACAGTCCACAGATCGCAAGGACTAACACTTGATAATGTTGCATTTCAGCCTGCTAGAATTCAGATACATGGACTTGTATACACAGCATTGTCCCATGTCATAAGTATAGACTCCTTGTATTTACTAAGTCCTCTTACAAAAGATAACTTCAAAGTCAAGCATAAAGTTGATGTTGAAATGGAACGCCTCAGGACTACCGCAAAATGGCATCTGCAATATGATTACCAATTCATACAAACAAAGTCATTTAAATCAATTCTCTCGCTTAACACACACAACTTACATGCACACATGGATGATATACTCAATGACTATGATACAATGAAATCCGATATTATGTGCTTGCAAGAAACAGACATGGAATTATGCATGCAAAACAAACAATTTCCAAATCACAATTGCATATCAAGTTACATTACACATGGGGTGATGATATTGGTGAAACAACATGTACCAATTTTGGACCATATACATTTCGAAGAAAAGAATGTTGATATGGTACTTGAAAAAATATTTTTCCATGGAACAGAAATTGCAATACTGAATCTGTATGATGCTCCCCATGCAGCATTCTCCAAGATACTAAATGTTATTTCCAATGCATTAGGCCATTTGCATCTAAACGGACCCATTGTGCTTGTAGGAGACTTCAATATTGACATGCTACAAAATAATGCCAAAACAAAAGAATTGGAAAACCACATGTAAAAATACAGTCTCCACTTTCTTTTGAACAACACAAGCCATGTGCAAAACGCACTTATTGACCATGTGTGGTCAAATGTGCCCATTCCTCAATACAACATCTTTGTCTTAGACACATATTGGTCTGATCACGATACAATTGGTATTGCACTTGAATTATGAGATATACATCAAACATATTTCAAAGTCATATTTATATGTTTCAAAGCATATATGTATAGCTTGTTGCCAAAAAAAAAA
>JZKD02S1631113.1:8133-41282 GCA_000966675.3 Picea glauca | reverse complement strand
AATAACAATACAACCATTCAATTAAGAAGTTTTGTAGAATTTCACTTACATTTCACCAAGAAACATCATAGCAAACCCTAGTTGTAACACCTTCCATCAAGAGAAATGCCAAAAAGATGCCAAGAGAATCTTCCTTCAACAAATGCGCCTCACTAAATAAGCCAAAACCCTAAAGTAGGGCACAAATTTCAGACCTCACCAAGTGGTGAGTGAAAGATGATGATAAAATGAGATTGAAAACCCTCAATATATAGTGTATCAATGACCTAATTTTACTTTTTAGGTCATAAAAAAGCCGACAAGGCCATAATGTCAAAATCATATTGTTTTTACATTAAATGCTAAGTAAAACCCTAATCAAGCAAAAGGTGAGATGTCAATCCCCTCTGAGGGAGACGTTAGCCCTTCCTAGGGCTAGTGCAGCATCCAAAAGCAAAATGTTAGCCCTCCTTGGGCTCCTCCAAACTGCCACACATGCCAACCACCCTGTCCATCTGCCATATGCTCATGATGACATCATAAGCCTCCTGGTGACGTCTTGGGTCATCTGGAGCCAACGTTCCACTGAAAGTGGGTCAATCCCCCTAGGTCCAGCTCAGCCAAAGTGCCCCTGATGGAACGTCCTCTTCTTCTCTAGTGCAAAGGCCATGCTCCATCTCCATCTTGTCTCTGCCCCCTGATGGGGTCTTAACATCCACCTGGTGGGCTCTTTAGCCCCATGGAGGTCCGAACTGGTCATCTCCCCATGTGTATCGGTCCAAATGGTACCTGTCCGTCGGGCATGGTCTTGCACATCAAAAGCTACGCCTTACATGGGCTCATCAGTCATAGGGATCATAGAAATGTCAATCAAATCATTAATATCATTAAACATATGCATAAAACCCCTAATACATCAATCAATAGCTCAAAGACGTTGCACAAGCCTGCAATATAAGACTAGAGAAGGAGACAAGGGGTCCTATTGGGCTAGTGTCCATTGGAGAAGGAAAGTTCCCGGAAGAGGCTTCATCTAAGCCATGTAGGTGGGTGAGGTGGTCATGGGATGTCCAAGCATGTGAGTGCAGTGAGGTTCAAGGATGCAAAAAGGTGTTATCTGTGGGTGCCTTTGTAGAAGGCGAGTTGTCCCTGTCATGGATGCATTTTTTCCCAGCCCATTCTTTCCTTTATTCCTTTTATTCTTTTTATTCTTTTATTTGTTTTTTTGTTCAAGAGCTAATCAGGGGACACTGCTTTGGCATGGTGACCAGAGCTGACAATGTTACCCACAAGTACTTTCACAAAAATGAGAAGGTTGGCTCGTGATGAGACCCCCTTTCTCTTGGCCATGCAACCAAGAGTCACTGCCCTGGCGTGGTAACCAACTGGTGGCAATGTCATACTGCTAAGTACCCATGGACCTAATAGGTTGGCTCGTGACGAGACCCCCTATCCTCTGACTAGGTTTTGTTTTGTAGTTTTTCGGGTCCCTCTTGTTTCTTGTTGAGAAGATTTTTACTGCTTCCTCGGGGATCCCTGGGTGAAGCATCTCGAGGTTTTATTTCTAGGATTTTATCTTTTACCAGCTTCTTTTACCTTCTAGGCCTTTAGCCCCTTCTTCCCACAAGATAAGGTGCAATCTTGTAAATAGGTCAACCCAATGCCCGGACAAGGGGAATGGGATAAATGAGCAGGAGATAAGATGAAAAAGTGGTGCTATGATAGGAGCGGACGATGGCTTTTCAAAAATCCCGCCAGTGGCAAACCAAAACCTATGGGTATAGGCTTGTTAGGGTACCCTGTCAATTCCCCCAACCATGGTCAAGTGGGAAAATGTAAGATCCAAGCAGTTGTCAGAGATAAAAGGAATCAGATGCATATATTTAAAGGTTTTAATGATCAAAAGTGACACATACCATGATACCGAGACCAATTACCTCATGGAGCAAGAACCTTCTCTGATACAGGACTAAGACAATGGTGATGGATGTTGTTTCTACTGACAAGATAAAGATGATGGAAAAAGAAAAGGATGGTCCCTCCAGGTCCATGCTCAGGTCAATCCTGCTCTCGATACTCCATGTCTAGGACCTGTGGGCCTCTTGACATGATCTCCTAGTTATCTCTAGAAAGTGGGGATAACATCTGGCTCCAACTCGAGGACATGTTCTCACATAGAGTGCATGAGAACCTCAACATATATGGCATAACCTACAGACATGCTCAATCTCGATAGAGGTATCAGTAACAAAAATGGGGTGGTAATGCCACCCCAACATTCATATACATATATATATGGACTAAAAGAAAACAATCAATAATGTGAATGTGTGAACAAACCAACATGAACTGCAGATGGTATAATACACGAAAACAAAATGCCTACTTACCTGCACTTACCTGTGAAGTCGAGTAACCCCACCCTGGTGGGGTTTGAGGAGGTGCCCGCTGACGGGCACTGTCGTCGTCCCTCCAATGTAGATAGGTAATAGGAGTCATTAACCGACTTTCTTCCAACCTTGAAAGGACCTAGCCAAAATCGAGTGTTTCTTTTGACATCAATAGGCTCCCCTTTATTGGCATCCCACATCCATACTATGTCCCCTTCCTTGTACTCTTTGATCTTGAAATTGGTTGTTCCTTGAATAACCCTAGTGTATTGTGTAGAGGGAGGTGGGTGGGACTCTACTGTAAAGACTTCTTGCTGGGAAGGCTGAATCTGTATGTTAGCTTCTCTTATGGTCCCGACTTCCTTGTCTTTATACCTGTCTAGGAGTTGCAGGTATCTTTCTTTTGTGGACCTTTGTATCTGATCAAAATCTTCTTTTGTTGCAAAAGGTGTATCTTTCGAAGAATATTTGTGAAGAGTTTGTCTGGTCTCGTCATGTGCTTTGTCATCTTTGATAGAATCACTAGGATCTTGCACATAAGTTGTAGTCACTGGTACATTATGGATACGACCAATAGTTCCATCTTTCAATGGTCCATCTGATCCTTGGAAAAAGTTGTCAAATCGCTCTTTGACAGATGGTACCTTGATGACTTCTTTCAAAGGGATGGTTACAAGCATCTTGCAAAATGCCCCTTCAAAGTCAAATTTCAAGTTAACCCTTTCAGTCTTGGATGTTTTAGGAAAGAGTACATCCAAAGGTGGGTTTTTTGTTTGGTCAGTAGGAGGTTGGTTCAGCTTCTTTCTTCCATACACCAGGGATTCTTGTTTCTTCAACTTTACTTTTGATTCCCGATCTAGTTTGTTTATTACCGCCATTCTGGCTGCCCTGGTTGCCTCTCTCATGGCCTCTTGATGCTCTTCAGCGGTGATATTTATTTGAAGGACTTCTATGACGTGGCCTATATTGTTCACTTGTTGATAGCCACCATTACTGTAAGGACATTCATGTTCCCAATGTTCTTTACTGCATTCAAAACACCGAGGGTTTTCATCCACAATGTTGGTAGTTTTTAAGGTGTTCGGAACCTCCATGTCCTTGAAAACATTTTCGTTCCACTCAATGATATTACTTATTCTCTAAACTGGATAACCATCTTCATCTGAATCTTCAGAGATATCATAGGTATCGTCGGGATAATCACCCCAATCTGTGTCTTCTTCTGTCAAGGGAAAAGTGGGGCCATCTTGAAACAAGTATGGATCCATTGAATTATAGTCACTAGGTCCAGGATCATCTGTTAATAAGGAAGAGGGTGTTTTCTCATCTTGCTCAGAATGACTGGTTTGTGATAGTGTGAGAATTCCCTCAAAAGATAATTGGTCATCCGGGTCTTGCTTTGTTAGAAAAGAGATTTTCAACATTTCACGAATCCTTTTAACCCTTTGCAAGATACAGGACATACTAGTGCTTAGATTGGTTCCACTATGTACCTGGGGTTCTTCAGGCCTATTGGTTTCACTCACGTCTTGATTTTCTAACATTGGTATGTTCAAGACAAACAAGGAATCTTCAAAGTTAGGTTTTTTATGAGTGGTCATACCCAAATCCTCGGATGGTTCATGTTGTTTTAAGACATTGTTGATGTTTGAGAAAGTTGTGTTCCATTTCCTTTTTGGAGGCATGAGTTTTACCTCAAGAATTTCTGTGAGCTTGGGTTCAGCTTCAGTGACATCCTCGTCACTAGATTTCCCAAGGGTTATTATTGTGTGAGAGATTGATTTGATGGATGTAGTCTTCGAATTGAAGGTTCCTCTGAATCTGGTAAGCAAAATCATGTGCTTCTTCTAGAGACGAGGGTGACCAATCATTTGAGAGTAAACTGCAAAACTCCTTCCAATGAGTTCAAGTAGTGCCGGAGGACAGCTTCTTCTGAGAAACTAGGTATGATATTTTTGATGAGAAGGTTGAACCTATCATTGAAATCCCTAATGTCGTCGCTAGAGGCTTTGCAAATATCAGTATATTGAGAGTAAAGGGAATCCATGTTTTCCTTTTGACACCAATCTTTCTTAAAGGCTTGTTTAAGATATTCGAGGGTTTTGATGCTTCCTTTCGGGAGTTTGTTAAACCATCTTCTGGCATTTCCGGTGAGTGACCTCCCAAAGAGCCTTAAAAAGACATCAGGGTTTTCTTGTCCGTATTGGTGAAACTAGAAAGCATCACAAAAGTTGGTTCAATGAGAGTTGCCATAGGATCCATCTTCCCCTGAAAATTTAGGTATCCAGGACTCGGCCTTCTTGGGTAGATCATGTAACGCCCCTTGGGTGTTAGGTAAGCTTAAACAACCAAAGAGTTCTTTATGAGACCATTTGGGAGAACTTACAGCGGTGACGGGATTTGTGGAAGTCATAGTAGTAGATGAAAGTGTATATTGACGCCCATTATGGGTCGTCATTAGCTATTTGTGGAGACGCCAGATGATTTGATTGAAACCATCAAAGAAGATAAAACACTCTAGTGGAGTCGCCAGGTAAGCTTGCAAGATAGAGACTCTGAGGCAAGGCTTACCAAAAAGGTTTGTCGTTTTAAGGAGAATTGACTTAGTGTTCCCCGACAACGGCGCCAAAATGTTATCACACAGTTTGTAGCTAGGAGAAAAGGCTATAAGGTAGAGGGCTAAACTGGTGTAACAGGAACCTATCCCACCCAATGTCACCATGATGGGATGGTTCTTTCTCTTTAGGGAGGTGAGGCCCAGGGGAGACGTCCCCAGTGACCTGGGGATTTGAAGAGGCTAAAAAGATAATTAGACAATGACAAGTTTCCCCCTTCATAGATCACCACTAAAGCAGATAGTCTGGCCTGTAGCCAATAAAGACAACCAAGTAGGATCCCTTCCCGAGAACAAAGAAACAATAAACTTGATATATGCAGGCTTTGGTTAGTACTTCATATATATTAAAGACTATATGATATTCAATATGAGCAATTTAATAGTAAATGTTGACGAAATCAATGTTTACAAAATAGCAATAGCAGCAATGTCACTTCGTCGATAAATACTAGAATGATACAACATTCAATATAACAAATCACTTTTTAACTCAATTAATGCCTTAAACAACCATTCAATTGCTCAAAAGACAAAACGTTGTTGCATCAATGATATAATATCAAGGAGTGACGTCAGCATTCAGGGTTAGTAGGGTTAGGTAGAGCAAGGGTTAGTGCAGTTAGGGTTTCAATTCAAAGGTATTAAAAGTGTTTAGATCAGGTTCTACTTCAACGTTTGAGGTCTTAGATTAGTGCCTTTAGGGTTAAATGGAGTCAATAATGAAGGACGCAGGAGTTGAAGGAGAACGGCTAAGAACTGGAGGAAAGAGCTCTGAAGTGTTGATATGGCAGGGCCTTAGAGACAACACCCTAGGGGAGAGAGGCTCACTCTGGTGTTGCTATGGAAACGCCTCGTGCTCTCTCCTCCTTCCTTAGATGGCAGAACAAGCTACCATGAAATATAAAGTCAAGACAGGAGACTCAAATGAGGGAGAGTGTTGCTACAACAAGGCTCTATCATCAAACCCTAGAAGAAAACGACCCTAAGTGTAGATAACCTAGGCCTGTGACGTCTCCTCCTTCTTGAGATCTGGAAAGTACGGCTAGCATATGAAGAGGGGAAAAATGAGTGTAGCTAAGGCTAGGCTCAATCCTCTTCATCATGAAAGAGCAGAGTGTTGCTATGACAAGGCTCTATCTCACTTCAGCAAACAAAATGGCTAGAAATATTGACGGGGACGTGAGACAAGGACCAATTATGTGTGCTTGTCACCTAGTGTTTATGAAGAAAATTTATAATAATAAATGCAAGTAATATGAATACCACCATTCAATTAAGAAGTTTTGCATAATTTCACTTACATTTCACCAAGAAACATCATAGCAAACCCTAGTTGTAATACCTTCCATCAAGAGAAATGCCAAAAAGATGCCAAGAGAATATTCCTTCAACAAATGTGCCTCACTAAATCAACCCAAACCCTAAAGTAGGGCGTAAATTTCAGACCTCACCAAGTGGTGAGTGAAAGATGATGATAAAATGAGATTGAAAATCCTCAATATATAGTGTATCAATGACCTAATTTTACTTTCTAGGTCATAAAAAGGTCGACATGGCCATAATGTCAAAATCATACTGTTTTTACATTAAATGCTAAGTAAAACCCTAATCAAGCAAAAGGTGAGACGTCAAGCCCCTCTGAGGGAGACGTTAGCCCTTCTTAGGGCCAGTGCAGCATCCTAAAGCAAAACGTTAGCCCTCCTTGGGCTCCTCCAAACTGCCACATGTACCAACCAACCTGTCCATCTGCCATACGCTCATGATGATGTCATAAGCCTCTTGGTGACATCCTGGGTCATCTGGAGCCAACGTTCCACTGAAAGTGGGTCAATCCCCCTAGGTCCAGCTCAGCCAAAGTGCCCCTGATGGAACGTCCTCTTATTCTCCGATGCAAAGGCCTTGATCCATCTCCATCCTATCTCTGCCCCTTGATGGGGCCTCATCATCCACCTGGTGGGATCTTCAGCCCCATGGAGGTCCGAACTAGTCATCTCCCCATGTGTACCGGTCCAAATAGTACCTGTCCGTTGGGCATGGTCCTGCACATCAAAAGCTATGCCCTCCATGGGCTCATCAGTCACAGGGATCATAGCAAAGTCAATCACATCTCATCGTTAATATCATTAAACATATGCATAAAACCCCTAATACATCAGTGAATAGCTCAAAGACGTTACACAAGCCTGCAATACAAGACTATAGAAGGAGACAAGGGGTCCTATTGGGCTAGTGTCCATTGGAGAAGGAAAGTTCCCGGAAGAGGCTTCATCTAAGCCATGTAGGTGGGTGAGGTGGTCATGGGATGTCCAAGCATGTGGGTGCAGTGAGGGTCAAGGATGCACAAAGGTGTTAATTGTGGGTGCCTTTGTAGAAGGCGAGTTGTCCTTGTCATGGATGCATTTTTTCCCAACCCATTCTTGCCTTTATTCCTTTTATTCTTTTTATTCTTTTATTTTCTTTTTTGTTCAAGAGCTAATCAGGGGGCACTACCTTGGCATGGTGACCAGAGCTGACAACGTTACCCACAAGTAATTTCACTGAAATGAGAAGGTTGGCTTGTGATGAGACCCCCTTTTCCTTGGCCATGCAACCAAGAGTCACTACCCTGGCGTGGTAACCCGCTGGGGGCAATGTCATACTGTTAGGTACCCATGGACCTAATAGGTTGGCTCGTGATGAGACCCCCTATCCTCTGACTACATCTTGTTTTGTTGTTTTTCGGGTCCCTCTTGTTTCTTGTTGAGAAGCTTTTTACTGCTTCCTCGGGGATCCCTGGGTGAAGAATCTCGAGGTTTTATTTCTAGGCTTTTATCTTTTACCAGTCGTTTTTACCTTATGGGCCTTTAGCCCCTTCTTCCCTCGAGATAAGGTGCAATCCTGTAAATAGGTCAACCCAATGCCCGAACAAGGGGACTGGGATAAATGAGCGGGAGATAAGATGAAAAAGTGGTGCTATGATAGGAGCAGGCGATGGATTTTCAAAAATCCCCCCAGTGGCAAACCAAAACCTATGGGTACAAGCTTGCTAGGGCACCCTGTCAATTCCCCCAAGCATGGTCAAGTGGGCAAATGTAAGATCCAAGAAATTGGTAGAGATAAAAGGAATCAGATGCATATATTTAAAGGTTTTAATGATCAAAAGTGACACATACCATGATACATGGACCAATTACCTCATGGAGCAAGAACCTTGTCTGATACAAGACCAAGTCGATGGTGATGGATGTTGTTGTTGCTGACAAGACAAAGCTGATGGAAGAAGAAAATGATGGGCCCTTCTGGGCCATGCTCAAGTCAATCCTACTCTCGATACTCCATGTCTAGAACCTGTGGGCCTCAGGACATGATCTCTTAGTTATACCTAAAATGTGGGGATAACACACCCAACATTTGGTAGGTGGTGGCGAAGTCTAGGTCTGTCTCATAGAGTTGGGGCCATCCATAGGTCTCATAGCCGCAAGAGCCTAGCACCGTGGTGAGTGCCGCGATTGGCAGTCTTCTGAGGCAATCAATGACGTGATTGGTCCTTCCTATTTTATACTTGATGTTGAGGTGGAATTGTTGCAAGTATGTGAACCACTTTTGATTGTCGTCATTCTGCAATTTTCCTTGTGTCTGCATGAAATGAAGTGGCTTATGATCAGTGTGGATGATTGTCTCCTTCCCAAGAATGTAATGTCTCCACTAGTGGCAGGCTTGCACAATGGAGTACATTTGTTTGTCATAAGTAGGGTACTTACGAACAACATCTGATAGTGTCTCACTATGATAGGCCATGGGGTGGTCGTGCTGAGTGAGAACGACGCCCCAACATAGTCTGAAGCATATGCCTCGATCTCAAAGGGTTGTTGTAGGTCTGGTAGTGAAATTACTGGGGATGAGCACAAGTGTTGCTTCAAATCATCGAATGCTTGTTGTTGGGACCGACCCCACGCAATTTTTTCCTTACCACCACACCTGGTTATTTGGCTGAGGGCCCATGCAATATGGGAGAATCCCAACACGAACCTGTGGTAAAAATTGACAAGGCCCAAGAAGCTATGAAGCTCAGTGAGTGTGGTTGGGGCTGGCTAGTCACAGATGACTTGGATCTTGGCTGGATCCACATGTACGCCATGTTGATCAATGATGTATATCAGGTAATGGACCTTGTCCATGCCAAAGGAGCATTTTTCCAAGTTCGCGTATATCTTATGCTGCTGCAGGGTGTGCAGAACCTGTTGAATATGCTGCAAGTGTTAGGACCAAGTCTTGATGTAAATTAGAATGTCATCCAGATACACCACTACAAAAGTATTGGTGAATGGTGGCATGATGTCATCCATCATCCTCATGAAAGTGGATGGAGCATTTGGACAACCAAAGGCCATGATCAACCATTCAAAAAGGCCTTCCTTTGACTTGAAGGTGGTCTTCCATACATCTGTCTATTCTATAGGGACCTGGTGGTAGCTAGATTTCAGATCAATCTTACTGAAGTATTTGGCCCCCGTGAGTTGATCAAGGAGGTTGTTGATTCAGGGAATCGGGTACCGGTTTCTAATTGTGTTGGTACCGGTTACCGGGCTCTGAATAAAATCACAATTAGAAACCGGTACCCGATTCCCTGAATCAACACGATTAGGCTCTTCCATCTTTCTTCTGTACCAACACGATTAGGCTCCCGCAAGGTGATGAGTTGGGACGGATGTGCCCCTTGTGGAGCAGTTCTTGGATTTTTCACTTGATCTCCTCATTCTCTAACAAAGAGTGATGATAGACTGGCCCATTGGGCAGCGGTGTGTCGGGGGTCAGGTCGATGGGGTGCTTGACCTGGTAGTGCAGAGGTACCTCGATAGGTGAGGAGAAGATATATGAGTATTCTTCCACGACCTTATCTACTTGTTTCTGCTGTGTGGAGAGGTCGACCGCAGAGACCCTGGATGTGGCTATGATCTTTTGCTTATTCTGAGAGCGAATCACGAAGAAGACAAACTTCCCCATCTGAGAGATGACCTTCCTACATTGCTTAGCAGAGATCAAGGAAATAACATTAGGTGGGACTGCCTCGTGTATCCTGTACAATTTCCTGTTCAAAGTAATAATAACACTATGACGCTTAAACTCATATACAACATGACGTTTCCATAAATAAGGTTGGCCCAAAGGAACATCACAAACTTCGAGAGGGGAAACATCACACAATACCTCATCTTTGAAGGGCTTGATGTTGTATGATAGTCGACACTGTTGGCTGACACGGAGATCGCTTCCTTAGCGGAGCCATCCAATGGTGTAGGGTTGTGGGTGAGGCGTTGTCGGCAGGGCCAACCGCTTGACAACCTCTGCTGAGATGAGGTTCTTTTAGCTACCGCTATCAACGATGAATTTCAGCGGGGGACTTTTACCCACATTTGTGAATGGAAGAGGCGCTCTCCTTCTTCTGGCTCGTCTGGTTCACTAAGCTAGAGCTTGGTGGTAGCAACGGTGGCACTGGGTTCCGTGTCAATGATTCGTCTTCCCCTTTCTGGTTCTGGCTCAGAGCCAAAATCCACATCTGATTCAAAGGCTTTCACTTCGGCCACCAGCGACTGCTTTGAGTAACAGTGGGCAATGTTATGCCAAGGGCTCTTATGGAAGTCGCACCACTTCCCAGTATCTTTCTTTGTCTTTTCGGTGTCCTTCTTTGCTTGCGGCTTGGACTGGTTGTCATGATACTGTCCATATTTTCCATGTCCTTTGTTCTGTGGGTTGGGGCCGCATTTTCCTGGCTTTTGTTGTGAGGGGTTCCCACGCCAAAATTGTCGCGTCTTTTGTTTGAGCTTCTGCTCGATTTTGACGGCATATCGGTAGGTCGCGTCCAAGGATGAGATGTCCAAAAATTCCATTTTAGTCTGGATGTGTCTATGTAAAGCATCACAATACTTGAGCACCAGATGTCGCTCTGAATCTTTGATACCCAGCTTGGTGCGCAAGGTATGGAAGATATTTGTGAAATCTGGCACTGCTTGGTCTCTTTCTTGCCGCAATGTAGTCCATTTGGTATACAAGTCATCATAACTTCTAACATGGTACTATTGTTCCTTAATAGAATCCCTGAAGGATTCTCAGGTGTTCATGAATGTAAATAATGAGGGTTCCTTTGTTTCCTTTTCCTCACAGAAAGTTTCCCACCAATCTTTTACATGGGGAACAACTTTGAGGAGCGCAAAAGTAATATTTTCTCTATTTGAAAAGTTATGGACAAAAAAATACCCTTCTAGTAGATTCAACCACTTGTCTACAGCATCTGTGTCTATTTGAACTTCAAATATAGGAATATTGAAGTTTATTTGTACCTTGAAGGGGGTGGTGCTTCCACTCGAAGAAGATGTGTCGCCTGTTGGTAGCCGCCGAAGGATTTGCACGAAACTATCCATCATCTCGTTCCTCTGTTGTGTGAGGGATTCCTCAATCAACAACTTGAAAGGATATCTTGTCATGTCATATTTATTTTCTCCTGCCATGAGAGGTCGCTTGGGCATGCGAGAGATTTTTTCCTCAAGAGAAGCAAGCTTGAGACCCAACTCTTTGTACTCCGGCCTCGTTGGGGACGTGCATTAAGATGACAAGAAGCATACCACTCTGATACCACTAATCCAGATTTTATGAGAAGAATGAAATGACTACAGATTATCAATAGGTTCTTAACACAAAATAACAGAGATACAGTAAAACTGGTTTTCTATTCAATAACGAAATAAGCTGGAACTGTAAAATGCAGCGGAAACAAGCTTGCTTGAATGGTGGTGGCTTATCTCTGAGAAGAGATGTGACAGTTGTGCTCATTCGTAAGAAGATGATTACAATGAGGCTCTAGAGGCCTTTTTACAATAAGCAGGAATGTCAAAAACCCTAGACATCCAAAAACCTAACCCTAGGAGATGAAGCGCCAAAAGTCATGTGGGCCCCGTTTGGGTAAGTTAGTACATCAACTTCCCGGGGTCGTAAATTTTGCATACAATCTCTGTTTTAGGCGTATGATAGGCCGTTGGAAAGGTATCGTCGAGGAGATTCATTTTAGGCACAATATCGAAGGAATATATATATATTTCAAACCTATTTTCCCAAAAAAACATCATTTAGGGCCTCAAAATGGCTCCGGAAGTGAAAACTGCTAAAAATAGTAAATTACCAAAATTGCCAGAAAACTGTTTTGAGCCAGTTGGAAAAGGTGGGTGGCCACCGATATCCACCTAGATCATGATCCCTAGCAATACAATACAACTCACATTTAAAACAAGGATAAATATAATTACACAAATGGAGATCCTTTGTGATGCTTTAGATGCAAATACAGGGCATCTCACATGTAAAATAATGACGCAGATGGAGATCTTTGTGATGCTTTAGATGCAAATCGAGATTATACAAATCTCAATTCTCGGGTCTAAGTAGTTAATTTCCTTTGAAAAACCATTAATATTCCCATTTTCAAACTTCCAATTTTCATTTTCAAATTTCAATCTTACTTGGCAGAGACTACGCTTCCATGTAGCTCTTGTATTTAATACAAACTTTTATTTCATTCAACACATCATTCTAACTTTAATGATGAATCGTGACATACATACTTCCATTTTAGCATTTTTTTTGGTTAAAAACAATTCAATGGACAACATTTCTATTTGTCCAGTGTGAATGAGACAAACATATTATTTTTTTCTCTTTTCGATGGTAGTAGTCCATAAATTTAAATTTCAATGGTGGTATTCCATGAATTTATCTAAACTATATTATTCTTCCTCTCTTCAGTGGCGATATTCCATAAATTTCTCTAAACTAACATAAAGTGAGCAAACTATACACACAAAAACGTTATTTGACAACATAAACACATAAAAAATTAAAAAACCCCCAACATATCAATAGAGAGTAAATGTAGAAACAAGCACGAGTGGATGCAAAGTACATATTGATAAAGTAAATATTCTCATACTTCTATGCTTCTAAATAATGGACCTCTTATGCATTTCCTCTAACTTGTCTTGCAATTTATCATGTACAAGAATGAACCAAATAGAAAAGCCTACAACCTCAATCAACTAAATGACGAAGTGATCTTTCTATTCACAATAAAAAAATAAGACCCATAGAGAGGTTTTATGCAATACAAAACTCTAAATGCTAAATGAATGACAACTTATGGTAAATCGGAGAAAACGACTTTATCTCCTTCATAATTGTATAATTGCTCTGGAGCTTGGAACACGTATCTCTCATGCATGAAAGTGGACTCTCTATGAAGTTAATATATGTTGGTTGTGGAGCCTGATTATCTTCCTGATTCAGAGGTCTTTGCTTTCAACCATGTTTATACCCCATGCAGACTTTAGACCCCAAAAGAATGTACACTCATCTACGCGGCGGAGTGCACGGGGGGTTACTCCACCTGTGGGGTTCGGGGGGCGAAGCCCCCAAAGGAAATTTTTCCTTGTAAATATGGACCGTTCATTATAAGGTTGAAGATCTGATGGTAGAAGTTATGTTAGGGTTTTTTTCCCTGGAAGGCAACCCTCTTTTATGAGGGAAATGTATTGCAACTATGCATTATTGTGAATATTGTATTCCGAGAGAGGAGACTGTGAGAGAAATAAGATGAAGTTACAGTGGGTGTGTTGTAGGTTGTATCCCTTCACTTGTTGGATAATAATAAAGGAAGGACCTAGAAATTTCTCTGGTGGACGTAGCCCACACTGGGTGAACCATGTATATCTATGTCTCTATTGTATTGTGTATCTTCTGTGTTTTATTTCTGCATTTGTTTTATTTTATTGCTCCACGATCCTGTTTTTCTAACAACTGGTATCAGAGCGAAAGGTAACTTGCAGGAAAAGAGGGTTCCTGGTTCGAGTGGGAGTAATGGCAGAAGATGGAAAGTTTAGGGTCGAGAAATTTAACGGCCAAAACTACCAGTTATGGAAGATGCAAATGGAGGATTATTTATATCAAAAGGATCTATTCCTACCATTGGGTGGAATAACAAAGAAGTCGATGGCTATGAAGGACGAAGAATGGGAGATTCTTGACAGAAAGTCTCTAGGAACGATACGGCTAATCCTGGCAACGTCGGTGGCTTTCAATATTTCGAAAGAAAAGACAACAAAGGATCAGATGGATATGTTGGCTAAATTGTATGAAAAACCCTCAGTGTCCAATAAGGTATTTCTAATGAAGAGATTATTTAATATGAAGATGTCAGAAGGTGGGTCTGTTGTAGACCATTTAAATGAATTTAATACAGTTACTAATCAACTAAGTTCTGTAAAAGTGGACTTTGATGATGAGGTCAGGGCTCTTCTAATCTTATGCTCATTGCCAGAAAGTTGGAACGGCTTGGTCATGGCTGTAAGTAACTTTGTCTCTGGTTCAAATACTTAAAAATTTGATGATGTTGTTGGTGTTATCCTCAGTGAGGAAATGCGATGGAAAAGAACAGGTGAGACATCAGGTAATGTGTTGAACATGGAGAACAGGGGAAGACAAAAGGATAGAGGAAAGGGCTTAGGGAACCGTGGGAATTCTAGGAAGGGAAAATCCAAATCCAGACTTGGAAAGATAGAGTGTTGGAATTGTGGGAAGAAAGGACATATGAACAAAGACTGCAGAGCTCCAAAGAAACAAAGAGATGGACATCAAGAGAAAAATCAAGAAGCAAATGTAACAGATGATGTGTTACAAGATGCTTTGATTCTTTCTGTAGATAATATTGTCGAGTCTTGGGTGCTAGATTCAAGGGCTTCATTTCATGCCACACCCCATAGGAAACATTTTCTAGATTATGTCCAAGGTGATTTTGGATAGGTTCATTTGGGTGATGATGCACCATGCAAAATTGTTGGAATGGGAAAGGTAAAAATAAAGCAAAGCAATGGAAACCAATGTTTGTTGAAAGAGGTAAGACATGTTCCAGATCTAAGGAAAAGTCTAATTTCAACAAGGCAGTTCGCAAGTGAAGGTTATATATCCATATTTATAGATAAGGTGTGGAAGGTCACCAAAGGATCATTTGTGATAGCAAAAGGAGAGAAGGTAGGTACATTATATTTATGTTCTGACAATACTAACACTTCTATCTCTTTAGGTTCTACAGGCGTGGATACATCACCGTGGCATCATAGGCTTGGACACATGAGTGATAAGGGGATGCAAATACTTCACAAAAGAAATTTGTTGCCAGATCTTAAACAAATTAATTTGGACTTATGTGAGCATTGTATTTATGGAAAACAAAAGAGAGCCAGATTTCTCAGAGTCGGAAAAGAAAAGAAGAGTGAAAGGTTAGAGCCTGTGCATACAGATGTATGGGGACCAGCTCAGATATCATCTCTTGGTGGCTCTCGTTATCATGTTACTTTTATTGATGATGCAACTAGAAAAACTTGGGTTTATT
This sequence comes from Picea glauca, assembly GCA_000966675.3. NCBI lineage: Eukaryota > Viridiplantae > Streptophyta > Pinopsida > Pinales > Pinaceae > Picea > Picea glauca. Next base: position 25,885 of record JZKD02S1631113.1, on the reverse strand, counting down.
GCATTCGACAAAAATCTGATGTTTTTTATACTTTTAAGAAATGGAAAGCTTTAGTTGAGAATGAGACAAAAAAAAGGTTGAAGTGTCTCAGATCAGATAATAGAGGTGAATATTGCAACAAGGAGTTTGATGATTACTATTCATACCATGGGATTCGTAGAGAGAAGACAATTCCAAGAACACCACAAGAAAATGGTGTGTCGGAAAGGATGAACATGACAATCATGGAGCATGCAAGGAGTATGAGATTTCATGTTGGTTTTCCCTTACAGTTATGGGAAGATGTTGTAGATACTAATGTTTACTTAATAAACAAAGGACCTTCAAGCTCTTTGGATGGTAGAATTCCAGGGGAGGCATGGACAGGTAAAAAGGTAAACTATTATTTTTTGAAGACTTTCGGATGTGAAGCATTTGTCCATATTGATAAAGAAAATAGAACAAAGCTTGAGGCAAAATCCAAGAAGTGTACCTTTATTGGATACGGTGTTAATGATTTTGGTTATTGCTTATGGGATTATGAAAATAACAAAATCATTAGAAGTAGAGATGTCATATTCAATGAGAAGGTCATGTACAAAGATCAGTTGCAGGGAAAGAAATAGGAAAAAGAAAAAACATAATACACAATGCTTGATGAGATCACTGAAAAAGAAATTCCAAAGGAACTAGAAAATCAAAATGTACAACAATAGCAACAACAGGTACTTCAAACTCCTGCAAGTTTTGTTAGAATATCTACCAAGTTAAGTAGACCCCCTGAACGATACTCTCCTTCATTGTATTATTTATTGTTGACTGATTCTGGTGAACCAGAATGTTATGAAGAGGAAATACAGGTAGACACAAAAAAGAAGTCGGAGCAAGGCATGAAAGACGAAATGGATTCCTTGGTAAATAACCAGACTTGGGACTTGGTTTAGTTTCCTGCAGGAGAATAAATGGGTTTACAAGTTGAAGGAAGAAGATGGAGGAAAATGGTGGTACAAAGCTAGACTTGTTGTAAAGGGTTTGCACAAAAGAAAGGTATATATTTTGATGAACTATTTCTCCCGTTGTTAAAATTACTTCAATTAGGATTATTTTGAGTCTTGTGGCAGTAGAAGATTTTCATCTTGAACAGTTAGATGTAAAAACATCTTTTCTCCATGGGGATTTGGAGGAGGAGATTTGGAGGAAGAGATTTATATGCAGTAGTCGCAGGGGTATGAGGTCAAAGGGAATGATAATTTGGTATGCAAGTTGAAGAAGAGCTTGTACGGCCTAAATCAAGCTCCAAGGTAGTGGTATTTGAAGTTTGACTGATTTATGACAGAACATGGTTATAGTAGATGTCATTCTAATCATTGTGTTTATTTTAAAAAGCTAGAAAATGGAAGCTATATTATCTTGCTATTGTATGTAGATGACATGCTTGTTGCAGGGTCTAATATGCAGGATATAAATGTGCTCAATAAGAAATTAGCTAATTCATTTGCGATGAAGAATTTGGGTGCTGGAAAGAAAATCCCTGGTATGAGAATAACAAGAGATAGGAAAAATCGCAAATTAACATTGTCTCAGGGTGAGTACATAGAGAAGGTGTTGGAGAGGTTTATATTGCAGAATGAAAAACCAGTTAGTACACCTTTGGCCAGCCATTTCAAATTAACTAAGGAAATGTGTCCCAAGACACAAGAGGAGATGTAATACATGTCCAGGGTCCCTTATTCATTAGAAGTTGGAAGCTTGATGTATGCGATGGTTTGCACAAGACCATATATTGCACATGCAATGGGAGTTATCAGTAGGTATATGAACAATCCAGGTAAAGAACATTGGGAGGCACTAAAGTGGATTCTCAGGTATTTGAGAGGTACTTCTACTCATGCATTATGTTTTGGAGGTTCAGACACTTTTCTACAGGGATATGTTGATTCAGATATGGCAGGTGATAAAGATAGCAGGAGGAGCATCACAAGGTATGTTTTTACTAAAGGTGGAACAACAATAAGTTGGATTTCGAAACTGCAAAAGGTTGTTGCATTTTCAAAAATAGAAACAAAGTATGTTGTTTCTATAGAGGTTAGTAAAGAAATGATTTGGTTATAGAGGTTTATGGAGGAATTGGAAAAGAAGCAGGAGAATAGCAGGTTGTACTGTAATAGTGAGAGTGCCATTCATCTTGCAAAGAACTCAACCTTCCATTCAAAGACTAAGCATATATAGTCGAGGTACCATTTCATACGATCCATCTTGGAATATGGACATTTGAAGTTGGAAAAGATACACACTAGCCAGAATCTTGCAGACATGTTAACAAAGGGAGTAACTAGGGAGAAACTGATTTCTTGCTCAATTTCAGTTGGTCTTCAAGCATGAAGATGAAGATGAGAAATTTGCCAGGTCCAAGAAGGTTCATAGTCCAGCAGATACAACATCGGTGGAGTTGTTGAGATCAGTCTCCAAGTGGGAGATTGTTGGTTGTGGAGCCTTATTATCTTCTTGATTTAGAGGTCTTTGTTTCCAAACGTGTTTATACCCCATGAAGACTTTACACCCCAAAAGAATGTACACTTATCCATGTGAGGGACTGCAGAGAGGGTTACCCCCCTGTGGGGTCTGGGGGTTCGGGGGCGAAGCCCCCGAAGAAAAAATTGCCTTGTAAATGTATATTGTAATTTCATTGTAAATCTAGACCGTTCATTATAAGGTCGCAGATCTGACGATATAAGTTATGTTAGGGTTTTTTTCCCTAGAAGGCAACCCACTTTTATGAGGGAAATGTATTGCGGCTATGCATTATTGTGAATATTGTATTCTAAGAGAGGAGACTGTGAGAAAAAGAAGAGGAAGTTACAACGAGTGTGTTGTAGGTTGTATCCCTTCATTTGTTGGATAATAATAAAGGAAGGACCTGGCAATTTCTCTGGTGGACGTAGCCCACACTGGGTGAACCACGTATATATGTGTCTCTATTGTATTGTGTATCTTCTGTGTTTTATTTCCGTATTTGTTTTATTTTATTGCTCTGTGATCCTGTTTTTCTAACAATATATTGGATTATGTATTTTTCATGAATCGACATGGCCTCTCCATGGGGTTTTCTTGTTGGTTGTGCATGTCACACAACTTTTTTTTCAAAAAGAAAAATATCTTATATTAGTAAATATAATAAGTCTGTTGCCAAAAAGCCAATACATCTTGTATCATCCTGTATTCAACTCATGGTTGTTTACCAACATCAAAACTTCACTAATACATATCTAACCAACCATATACAACAACATTAACCCATAAGGTTTATACCTTAATTAAAAATCTGATCAAAACACAAAAAACAATAACTAGACTTTATTAGTGAGTACAAGATATCCAGACTGTCATTTTCCTTTGTACAAAGTATTCTTTAACTAGTGGAAACTCTTTCATAGATCCCTGGGAGTCCATCTGTAATTTTTGAGAAAAAAACACCTTCCTCATCCAGCTGTAATGCTTCCTTGGACATTTGATCAACAACATTGATAAATGATCTGTAGATGTGATGTGCTTTGAGTTGAAGAAAACTTCCACTCAACCTTTGCCATCCATGGCTATAAAGAGAGCACCTGTAAGTTATTAACATTATGAAACCAGTCAATAATGATCTTAGAACCTCTTGCCAGCAATAGTCTTGTAACCTTCATTACATTTGCAAAAAACAAGATGCACCATAAAGCTAAAAGTTCCCCTTTAGTGTTGGTCTCGCTCCCATAGTTCATTTTGATTATGTAAGTACCTAATACTAGGCATTTAAGAACAACCCCTGCCCCACACTTTTTGTCCAAATCCTGTGAGTCTCCATCAAAGAACCCCACTGCTAAATCCTATTCTAGATAGGGAGGTTTATCTATCCTTAATTTCTTATACTTCTGGACAGGTTTATATTCTCTCAGGTCCTGTAAGATGCAAGAACATACTCTGCCCAAACTAGGAAAATCATTTTCAGAAATAATTAGATTCCTATGTTTCCATACCTCCCAGTAGATGTAGCAGGGGATTTTCCTATTTTCCTTTTTCACAAACCAACTTTTAAAGCAATCCTCTATCTCTCCACCATCCCACCCACTGTGAAAATTTAAATCCTTTGAAACTGTGACCCATATAGTTTTAATAAAGCTACACTCAATAAAAAGGTGGTTTACTGTTTCCTCATGGTTCCCACACAAAACACACTTTCTTGGTCCATTAATACCTCTTTTCCTCAGAATTTCCCAAGTGAGGATATTTTGTTCAAGCATCAACCAAATAAACAATTGTATTTTTAGGGGTAACTGTGAGTTCCATAGTTTAGTGTACCAAAACTTAGGATCTTCAACCCTCTCTTAAAATAGTAGTGCATTATATGCTTTCTTTGTACTTACCTAGCCCTTTTTTGTATCCCAATACCACATCAAATCATTTTTTTCTTCATTCAAAACTATTCATGCTTCACTTAACCCCTTTGTAAAGTTAGTCCACGCTTGTTTTAATTCAACTTCCAGCCCTAAAATCTCAGCATGTTTCCATCTAGTAAGACCTGTATCTTCCACAAAACTATCTCCAGCCTGTACCAAGAAAAGCAAGCCTTGATCCTTCAGTGCCAAAATAAGATTAGGTGACTGGTTATAAAAATTATAGCAACTCACCATAGGATCTACCCCTAACCAAACTGCCTTACCATTCCCAAGCTTCCAAACCAACCAAGCTGAGATAACAGGTAAGGAATAAGTTAAATCTCTCCATAAATTTGATGATCCAGCCCAAGATTTATTTTCTAGCCTAAACCATGCTTCCACAGACTTCTTTTGAAGGTATTTTTTAATAATGACCTCATGCCACAGACCTGGCATCATCAGACATCTCCAAAGACTTCTTGTTGCTAAAGCTTTACCAAAAGTAAAAATATTTTTTATGCCCCACCCACCATTCTTTTTTGGTTTTGAAATCCTTTTCCAGCTAATCAAATGCATACCTTCCTTATCTTTTTTACCTGTCCACAAAAATTTAAACATCCTCTGCCTTATACTATTCATAACACTTTTTGATATCTTGGCCAATGATAACCAATATACAGAAATACTTTTTAGCACTGCCTTCACCAAGGTAACCCTTCCTCCTAAGGAAAGCCACCTATGTGTCCAGTGTACAATTCTTTTTCTTAAATTTCTTCTCCAACCATAACCAATCAACACGATTATAACAATTTGGTTTTATGTAAAAACCTAGATACTTAAACCCTTCGTCAACTGATTTTACATCAAATGGTAACAACTCTTTCAACCAACTAAGTTCTTCAACTTCCCATCCTGCTTCTAAAAAGACTAATTTATGAATACTAAAGGCCATACCTGTTGCCTTAGAAAATAGATCCAAAACCTTTTTGTAAGTTTCCCATCCAGTCTTACTACAGATCCCAAACAAAACTACATCATCCACAAACATTAGGTGCGTTATTTTAAGCCCTCTAGCTACTGGAATTCCAATAATATTATTTGCACCAACATGTTCAAGTAAAGATCTACTTATTCCTTCCACAATAGGAATAAATAATAAAGGTGATAACGAGCAACCTTGCCTTAATCCCCTGGAACTCTTGAAGAAATTTGTTGGTTTACCACTGATCAAAACCGCAAAGTTTGTTGATGTCACACACCCCATAATCCAATCTGGTTCCTCTAAGCTCAGACCGACTTGTAGTAATACAAGCCTGAGAAATCCCTAGTCTACTCTATCATATGCCTTTATTAAATCCAATTTTAGTGCCAGAGATTTTATATTTTTGACCTTTATGTTGTGCAAAGCTTCTTGAACAACTCCAATTGCATCTGTGATTTGTCTACCCTCCAGAAACCCAAATTATTCCTTTGAGATACCCACATCAAGGAAGTTTTTGATTCTGGCTGCTATGATCTTAGTAATAATCTTATAAACCAAATTACAAAGTGCAAATGGTCTAAACCCTCCAAATGAATCAGGTTTATCACTCTTAGGGATAACTGCTACAAAGGTAGCATTTAAAGCCCCTGAAACCCTACCCTTCCTCCTGGTCTCTTCCACCATACCTAAGATGTCTTCACCCAAAAGATCAAAGAAATCCAAAAAGAACTCCACCGTCCAACCATCCGGACCTGGGCTTTTTGAAGCCTTAAAACCTTTTAGGGTAGTTAAAATTTCAGCAAGTGTAAACAGGCTCAACCACCTTTAACCCTTCTTCCATAGAGAAAATCCTTGGATAGTTTTTTAAAACTGCAAGTTGATCAGTAATTGCAATATTATTATGTTCCTTAAATACTTTATGAAAGTAAGAAACAAATTCCTTTTGTAAATCGGTAGTCTTGCTAATAACAATGTCATCCTCTTTTGTAATATCCCAGATAATATTGATCTTCTTTCTAGAATTTACGAAAGCATGAAAAAAAATTGTATTCCTATCTCCTCGTGCCAGCCATCTCACCTTGCTTTTTTGCCTCCAAGTCTCCTCCTCCTGCTTTAATAAATATAATTTACTTTTTTCTTTGTCTTCAACCGTGGCCTTTAAATCACCTAACACACATCCACCAGGGAAATCTGAATAAAATACCTCCAGGTCCAATTCTAGCTGAGCCAGTTCTACCTTTGCTTCAACTTTTTTCCTCCTTTCCCATCATGACACTAAGGACAATAGTAATTTGAGTTTAGTCACCAAAGAATCCATAGGATTTAGTGATTCTGCTCCCAAGAGATCATTTCACTTTGTTTTTACCAATTCAACAAACTCTAAATCCTCAAGCCAAATAGAGTTGAATTTAAATGGATAGTTGACAAATCCTGTATCTTGTTCCAAGTGTAGGATCACTGGCATGTGGTATGAGATATTGTAATTACATACCCAAGACCTATATCTTAGCCCAACAGAAACCAACCTCTTGTCCAATAGAAACCTATCTAGTTTCTTGGCAATGTAATCCTTACCACATCTACTATTTCTCCAAGTAGGAAGTAATTTAGTTGGCTCCACATCAACCAGAACCCCCTCTTGAATCATCTGACTAAAATAAATTTGAAGAGGATCCGCTCCGACACAATCACCCTAGACCTCCCTACTTGAGATGGTGAAGTTTAAATCACCACCTAAAATAAGATCAGGTACATTAAATAATCCCTCATTCTTTAAAGTCCCCCAAAAAGCCTCTCTATCAACATAAGGCCCATAACAATTCAACAACTTCAAACCATTAATGACTGTAACATCTTTTACTGACCCTTCTAGCAAAATTCCTGCAGGGGTCAAGAAAGCAATAAGATCAACAACACGAGGGTTCCAAGCTAATAATAATCCTCCTGACAAACCAGTAGAGTCCACCCCGCACATATACCAACTTGGTAATAATTTTACAAACAAATCCCTTGCTTTTGCCTCGCTCACCATAGTTTCTTGTATAAATAGAATATCATGTTTAACCTTGTCTAGAAAACGCTTGAGGGCTAATTTCTTTGCAAGGTCCCCCACCCCCCTAACATTTAGTGTAGCTAAGATCACCTTTTAACTCTCGTCGGGGCTTCTTGAGATCTAAGTGCCCACGGTCCTTCAAATATCAATACTTTCTCCTCCCCCACGCTTCCCTTATCCTTCTCAAGTTTCCTTGCAAGCCTAGTTTTCAGTGGTGACAAGTCCTTTTCAAGTCCACCAAGAACTGCCCCTTTCAGCAGAGAATCCTTACCCCCTGAACTTGCAGAAAGGACCCTCTTGGTACCCCCCGCCTTCTCGCTCGAACCAACTGTCTTTAAAAGGGGTTCCCCCCCATCAAAGACCTGTAATGGTTCCTGAGTAAGGACATCCTTATAGGAGGGAATAAAATTCAACAGTGTGTCTTCTACTTCCTCCATAACAATTAGATCCTTAATAGATCCCTCCCACCTATCCGCCCCACCGCCAACCGTGCTACTACACCCAATCAGAGATTGAACCTGAGTGGATTCACCCCTTCCTACCAAATCTACTAGCACCCTTTCCTCCACCGAAGCCACTACTGGCGAGTTCCAAGAACTAGCTCCCACCCTCGTAGCACAACCATGCTGTGATCGAGGCAGAGTAGAGAGTTGTACTGAGTTTAATCCCCCTCCCAACACCTTCGCCTGCTCCTCATAACTAGTGAGAGGACACCTCCTTACCACTCTGGTATCAGTCTTACCCAAAACCAGATTCAAATCCCCCATCTTTATGAATGCATGATCATGTTGTTGTGTGTAAAGGAGACGCTTTCCCTCTTGTCCAAAAAGATTTAAATATATTAAAGCGAGGAAGTTTAAATGTTCTATGATTTGAATATTTTGAGGCAATCATAACCGGAATCCGATTATAGAAGAATTGTTGGAATTGCAATTTTTCTTTGCTAAATTTACATTTTGATTGCAAAAATGGATTCAATGCACTCAAAAATACATATTGCACCTTAATTGTGTGATCTCAACAATTGATATTTACAATTCCAAGCATTCTTCTAAATTTTTAGCTAGATTCTGAGCAAAAATAATCGAAAAAAATCTAATTCATAACATGTTTAAACTACATAAATTAAAACTACTTAAATTCTTTGATCTTTTTAGATCTAATTATGCATGTGCAATTAAATTAATGAATTTAATGTATGAATATTATTAGTGAATTGTGCCATTTAAAGAGAAAATAAAAGAAATGAAGCTTAAAAGTTTAACATGTGATGAAAATAGAGAGAAAGAAAAGAAATGAAGCTTAAAAGTTTTAACATGTGATTAAAATATAAATAAATTAAATGAATATATGAAATTATATTATTATATAAAAGAATTTGATATTAAATTTAAATTGAATGTTATAATATATTATTAAAATAAAAATATTTTAAATAAATATAAAAAATTATATTATTTATATAAAATAAAAATATTTTAAATAAATACATTAAATTATATTATTTATATGAAGGAATTTAATATAATTTAATATAAATTGAATTTAATTACTATTTTGTTCAAAATAATAAATATATTTAGAAATTAAATTTATTTTTATATTATTTTTTGAAGTGCAATGTTAGTAAATTTAACTAACTAACTAGTTATTTATAGTTATCAACATTTCAACAAATTATTAACATTTCAACAAGGATTGCAATGTTAATGATAAATTCTTATTATATATTTTAATATTTTTTTATTACATGTTTTAATTATTTTGAATAAAAGAAAAATGAAAGTAATATTTTTGAATAAGTTAAATAATTTAAGAAACTTAACCTCTATATTATATTAAGATGAGTACATAAACTAATGTTTTAATTATTTTGAATAAAAGAAAAATGAAAGTAATATTTTTGAATAAGTTAAATAATTTAAGAAACTTAACCTCTATATTATATTAAGATGAATACATAAACTAAAATTTGTGATTTTACAAAATTTTATTTATCATGTATATACAACAATATTCTTATAATCACAATTACATCGAGACTTATACCTACTTTACAAAATATGCAAGGAATAAACAACTTTACAAAATAGACAAGGAATGCGTAACTTATGATTGCAATGTTAAATGATAAATTCTTATTATATATTTTAATAATTTTTTTATTACATATTTTAAGTATTTTGAATAAAATAAAAATGGAAGTAACATTTTCTAATATGTTAAATAATTTAAGAAATTTAATCTTTATATTGTATTAAGATAAACACATAAACTAAAATTTATAATATTTGTAATTTTACAAAGTAATGATTATTATTTATTATTTATATATAACAATATGTTTCATATCATCACAACTACACCCATTAAGGCAATGTCTAGGTTCTGAAGCAGGTTTAATGGCATTGTTATAGGTGAAAAAGTCTCCAACTATGGCGGACGGTGGATATGATTTTTGTTGGATCCACCTTTTTTTAAGACATATTGTTGGATAGTACGTTGCATTGAGATGCTAACTTGTCAAAAGCTTCTATGTTCTCGATACAATAGGAACCGAACTTAGCAGGGTGAGAAACTTCGATTTGACATGGGTCTTTGATTATCCCCTTAACTGTCCTCCCCTATCATTTACATGCATTAAACATAGTTAATTGTCTTTACCGCCATGATTTGACATCAGACCTGAGGTGGCAGGTTGTCGGGAGATGGTGGTGGACTTGGCATGGACAATGAGGTCAACACACTCATGGGTGTGACTAACAAGTAACTTTGGGAGAAGGAAGGTCTTTTTTCCTCGGTTGACGAGATGTGTCGGTTTAATGTTGGTAGGTGCCACTTAAATGTCAACTTAAATGTGCCTCCTGTTATCTCCTCAGAAACGACGACCCCTCCTTTAGCTGGTAAGAAGTTCTCTTCTCAGCTTTGTAGTGCGACATATCACTCACAAGGTCACTATCCTGAAGGTTTGGGTAGTAAGGAGGGTGCAAGCTTCGCTCAGAAGAATAGTGGGTTGGATTTAAACTCTTGTGTAGAGGGCTCTAAGTTTCCTGAGTTCTCGAAGCAACCTAGCACTCGGCCTGAGGCTACTCTGGGAGGTCGAAATCTTTCACAGGGTGGGTTTACGAAACGAGCTGCGAGAGCATGGAAGACGAAGAAAACTAAGAGGAGGATGGTGATGGAGGTGGACATAGGTTTAGAGGACTCATGCTCTCTATCTCTCTATGCACTGGTGGGGAGATATGCCTACAGGTCTCACTGCAAAAGACCGTTAGATGTTTGGATGGCGAGTACCTGGGAACCAATCTTAGGGTACTCTCCGAAGGTCTTGACTTTACTGAGAGGCTGGCTAGGGTTTGTTTTCAAAAAACCTGAGGATACAGAGTTCATTTTAGTTAAGTTCTAAGACTTTGATGGAGGGAGCTTAATGCTCAAGCATTGGCACATACATTTCGATCTGAGCACATAATACTTCAGTTTTCGACATTTATGGATTCTTCTCCCAGGTCTTCCACTATAGTTGTGGAATACCAGGGCACTAGAGGCGATTGGTAATGTTCTAGGACGTTTTGTCAAAGTTGATGATGGTGCCCTACTGTCAAATGATAAATGCATGGCGAAAGTATTAGTCGAGGTGGACATTCACGTGGGTTTGCTTGAATTGCTAGAAATCGAATGGCAAGGACACCTATTAGTGCAGCGTCTGGCCTACTTAGGAATGCCATTTCGGTACTCCCTCTATAGACGGAATGACCACCTGCGCAAAGATTTCCTTTCAGGTCAGTGGTCTCTTGACCCGGAGGAGTCCCTCGAGGGCTAGTCTAAGGATCTCTACATGGACGTTGAGGATTTGCAGGAGTTGGGGGGCCAAGCTACTTTGAGCGACGATGATACACTAGGGAAATCAACCGCCACCTTTGTTGGTAAGCTCAAGTCACTATGCCCATCTCTTTAGTCTTCTTCGTCTGCTTCGGAGAGGGACCACTTGGATAGCACTTTCACATCGAAAAGGTTTCCACAATCGGGTTTGGTCACGGGGAGGGCCTCTGAACCTTTTTCATCGAAACCAGGTCTGGTAGTGGATAGTGTTGATCCCATACTCATGTTTGTGTCCACCCATGAGCCTCTGTCGGCGAGACTATCACCCAAAACTTTCGTCGAAGCACGTTGTACAGACTTGAGGACTAAAGGTGTCAAAGGCAGTGACCCTGTCTTGGATAGTTTGATAACCTCATTGGTTCCACCCATTAGGGAGGTTACTGGGCCGAGTCCTCTCTCGACGTATCTGGGTAAGGAATTTTTTAAAGATTCAGAGTATAGTGCAACTCTAGGGGCATCCACCAGTTCTAGGGAGCCTACCAGGAAGGGTTTAGCGTGGTCACGAGGCCTTGGTTTGGAGGTCTCTCCGATAAAAGCCAAGAGTGCCCATAAGAAATTGGGTACCAACCTTTCATTTTCGACACAACAGATGGACTCTCACTTAGATCAACGGGCGCTTAGAGGCATGAAAGCCCTTGCACGAGAAAAATCATGATCCTCCTCTCCCTAAATATTAGAGGGGTAGGAGGACCCCTAAAAGTGGCCTCCATGAGAAGATTACTCTCCAAAACATCTCCAAACATCCTCTTTCTACAAGAGACTTTGGTTTTTTAGGAAAAGGATAGACTGTTTGTGAACATTTTTAAACCAGATTGGATGGTTTGTGTTGTTAATGCTTTAGGGAAGTCTGGTGGACTTCCGGTGGCATGGGACCCAAAGGTATTTATCTTAATTCCTTTTTAAAGTTGTCGTTGTATCTTATTGACATGTTTTTGTGTATCCGACAAAAGAAGGATCAACTTCTTAAATGTATATGGTCTGTGCACTGAGCGAACACGGTTTTGGGAAAAGGTGGAAGGTAAGGGACTATTGGCAAAGGGTGATTTGATTATTGCAGGGGATTTGAACTTCACATCTAGTGTTGTTGAAGTCTGGGGGGCGACTGCCTTATTAGATCCATTGGTGACATTCTTCAAAGAAATTTTCCTTAGAAATCAACTGATTGACATATTGCGAGCTGAGATGGCTCCGACCTGGAGAAATGGAAGATGTGGAGTGGATGAAATTTTAAAAAGTCTTGACAAGGTTATAATGTCAGAGGATCTAATTTTGTCATTTGATCGTTTCAGGACATGGGTGGAGTATCCCTATATTTCCGACCATGCCCCTGTTTTGCTACAACTGGGCTCTGGTTTCTCGACGGTAGCACATCCTTTCAAATTTAATCCGGACTGGCTATAGGATGATAGGTTTGTTACTATGGTTAAAGAGGTGTGGGAATCGCTACAGGCCAACAGGGAGGAGGGGGCTCATAGTTGTTTAGTAAGAAAATTGAAATTTCTTAACTCCCGAGTAAAGATATAGTCTAAGGAAAAAAGAATACAGGAAAAGGTAGCTCTGGAAACTCTAGAAGAAGCCCTTGCTACACTTTATTTACAGAAGGCACAGGTTGTGGATTGTAAAGAGACATATATATGTTTAAAACCATTAGAAGTGGAACGTAAGAAACTACTACTTGCTGAAGAGGAGCGTTGGCGCCAAAAAAACAGAGCAATCTGGATCAAAAGTGGTGACAACAATACCAATTTTTTCCATCGCTTTGCTAGCTATAGAAGAAACAAAAAGTATTTATGGGAAATAAAGGACGATTCATGTTGTGTACATTCAGGACATGAGAACTTAAAGGAAACAACACAATGTTTCTTCAAATCCTTTTTTCAGGATACTGGGCAAACTTCTATTATAGATCAGATCGAATTGGTTAGAATCTATCCAAGAATCGTCAATGAGGATGAAGTTGATACACTCGAGAGGCCATGTACCAGTGCGGAAGTTATTGAGGTTCTTAAAGGATTTTCCAAGGACAAAAGTCGAGGACCTGATGTGTGGACAATGGAGTTCTTTCTATTCTTTTTTGAGCTGGTTGGGAAGGACCTGCTCGAAGCTGTGGAAGAATCAAGAGTTATTAGAGCAATTAATAGGGCGCTAAACTCGACTTTCATCGCGGTTATTCCAAAAGTCAGTTGTCCTTCAAACTTTGGAGATTTTCGGCCGATTGCACTGTGTAACTTGCATTACAAGTTTATTTCAAAAGTTTTAGCAAAAAGGATTAGACCAATTCTATATCGGGCTATGTCTGAGGGACAGTTGGGCTTTCTTAAAGGGAGGCAAATTTTAGATGCTATAGGTACAGCCCAAGAGTGTCTACACAGTATAAAGATGAAGAAGCTACAAGCCATAATCCTAAATCTTGATTTAAAGAAGGCGTACGATTGTATTAACTGGGATTTCCTCCGCCTAATCCTCCTCCAAGGTGGTTTCGGCTTGTTTACAACTAACTGGATCATGGCTTGTGTCTCTTCAACGACATTTTCTATTTTGATCAATGGTGAGTCGACAAATTTTTTCCAGAGTGGAAGAGGACTCATACAGGGTTGTTCACTGTCACCTCTGCTTTTCATTCTTGTGATGGAAGGACTAAGACTATCCCTTAAAAAATCCCATACCGAAGGCAAGTTGACAGGCATTAAGGTTTACAAGCTTCTAAAGATTCTACATTTGCTTTTTGTGGATGATATAATCATTATGTCAAAATCTTCTCTGGAGGAATGGCAGGAGATTCATAGAATTTGAGGGGTCTTTTGTGGAGCGTCTAGGCTTGTGATAAATATCCAAAAGTCGACTTTTCTCCACTTTGGGGTAGTGGAGGACATTTTGTAGAATTTTAAAGCACTTTTTTCAGTAAAACTTTGTAGCCCTCTCGGAAGGGTTCAGGTATTTGGGTTATTTCTAAAACGGGATCGATATAAGGTGGATGATTGGCATTGACTCATTACTAAATTTGAAAAGTGAATCAATCTATGGTGTAATCGTTGGCTCTCAATTGGAGGATGCTATGTATTGATTAAGACTGTCTTGGAAGGCCAACCTATCTATTGGTTGGCTATGGCACATATTCCATCTTCGGTGCTCAATAGGATTCACCAACTAGTCTTCTCTTTCCTATGGACAGGGGGAAAACAAAAGCAGAGCTATCATTTGTACAATTGGGAGTCTATAGCGAGACCAAAAAAGTTCGGGGGCTGGGGGTTAAGAAATGTCTTCAGTTTTTATAGGGCTTTGACGACCAATACCCTTTGGAGAGTTATAATGAAAAGAGGCATCTGGCAACGAGTTATAAAAGACAAGTATCTACCCTTTGGGTATGTTACTAGATGGCTGAGATCAATTGAGAGTTTAATGCCACAGGGATCACAGACTTGGAGAACTCTCCAAAAATCTGTTCCTCTTTTGCTTCACTGGATTGCTTGGAGCCCGGGTTCGGGACCTCTATCATCGTTGGTAAAGATTTGATCCTAGGGATGGGTAGAGAGGCATTATTGACTAAAGATATTGTTCAGGCACTTAACCAAAAGAATGTTTACTATTTGTATCAAGCCAACTGAGCATTGTGCCATGGCACTATCTACTCCACTTGGCTTAACATCGAGGATTTGGGTCTGTCAGGTGCTTTAACGCTTGAATGGGAGGGGTACAGGAAGGCTATGATAGAGTTGGGTGTACAGTTGCAGAGTCGACCAAATGTTTTGATATGGACTGGTGGCGATTCCTCAGGCCATCTAACTGCAAAAAATGTCTACAATGCCATCATGACTAAACAATGGACTGATAAGACTGTAGGTTGGAGGAAAATGATGTGGAGTTGGGATTGCCCACTAAAAATGAAGCTCTTTGTTTGGTTGGTTGAAGAAAATAAAGTCGTCACATGGGACAATCTTCAACACAGGATTTGTGGGACCAGGTATTTGTCAACTTTGCAAGAATTATGGGGAGACAGTTAACCACCTGTTTGTGGATTGTTCCTTCACTTAATGTGTATGGGATAAAATTAAACTTGGTTTTCCTCACTTTTCGGGGTGGCGTGGTTCAATAGTTTTGGAATGTTTTAAAATATGGTTTGAACATAATTGAACTGTCCCAACTCTACCCATTTACATCTGCTGGTACTTATGGATAGAAAGGAACTATGCCATCTTTGAATCAAGTATTCCTTTAATTTAGAAGGTGGTCTACTTATCGTTGGCTGCTATGGAAGGCAATAAGAAGTAGATTCATATTCTAGTTCTAAGAGCACCTAAAGGATTGATTCCTGGGCAGAATATTATTGGATGGTTTGATGGGGCATCACAACAAAACGATGAACATAGTGGAGCGGGTGGAGTGATAAAGATCAGGGGACACGCTACATATAAGTGGACGATAAATTGTGGAGCTAGAACAAACACTAGAGCTGAACTTTTGGGGGTTTGGGCGTTACTAACTCTGGCCTCTCGACTATCTATTTATGAGATCAACGTCCTAGGAGACTCCAAAATAGTCATAGATTGGATAAAGGGGAAAGGTTCACTACAAGTGGTCACCTTGGTGTGTTGGAAGGAAAGGATATAACAGATCTCATCAAGTTGTTCAGGGACATATCCTTTGGCCATGTTTACAGATAAGATGACCAAGAGGCAGATCAATTATCAAAGCAAGCGCTCCTGAGGCACCCATGATACATTGCATACTACTTATGTGAAGAGGGTCATGAGGGCCCTACTAGGTTTTTAAGTTTATATTAAGTTTAGGGTGCCTTTGTCCACTGTACGAGATGTTTTTTATTTTGTGGTTATATGAGTTTTTTTTTTTTTTTTTTTTTTAAGTAAAAAAGTAGAACCTGCTATATTAAGTTATCAAAGAAACCTTGACAAAATGTACAGAGATATAGGTCTGAGCCACCAAAAATGCTGCCGTTTTACCGGAAACCAGCATGGTTTGGAGAACTGTTTTGCCCTCTGTCCTGCCCGGAGGAAACCATGATAGATGGCTATAGTCCAAGTGAACATGTAACAATAGCATGATTAAACAAAGAAACAAAATAACATAGAAGATCCTAGATACCTGGTGACCCGTCGCCCTTGCTTGTCTGCCACGTGGACCTAGCTGGGATGGTGGATGCTTGCGCACAGAGAGGGCACTTCCTCTTTGTTGGAGCATTGGAGTACGCGTCAAGGAGCAGGTCCAGACGCTGGCCCATGAGAAGGGCTCTGTGCTCCAGGTCTGCCATGTGGCCTCGGATTTCGAACACCAGAGCCAGATGCTCTGCATGGAGGAAAGTACCATGCAAGCCATTACCTGCGTCGTCGAGGATTACGTCCCCCACTTCCATGGTTGTTCCATCTCCGGCTTCGAGCTCCAACAGTTCTGCACCGGCCGCTTCCTCCTTCCTCGCTGGGCTGTTCTCGTCCGCGTTCTCTTCGACGCCAGCTTTGTCCCGAGTTTCTTCCTCAAACGTTGCCTGCACAACATGGATGGTGGGGCTGTAGTCACTCGCCCACGATATTTCCTCGACAATGCACCCAGGGATATCATCTGCCAACTCGATTTTAGGATCGCTTCCATCCTGGTAGTTCGCCGCCATGGCTTGGGGTTCCGGGGTGGTCGCCAATTCCTCCATGAACGGTATTTCTTCAACGTAACAGGTAGGAAACGCATCCACGACACCATCCTCCAACCTGTTTCCAAGCTCAATTGCCATGGTTTCACTGCTACGCACGGCCCTAGTGTCTGCAATGATGGCATGCAGAGCCAATTGGTCAGCGCGAGCCTTCTTTCGAAGAATGGAGGTCGCCAACGATAGAGCGTGCTCTAGCTTCTCCTTCCTTTGCCTCTGCGCTTTGTGGGTGTACCAGGCCGAGCCACGGCGAGGCCTGCCCCTTTTCCTGGTCATGTTTGCCAAGGGATATATAACAATACAGAGAGTATGTAGTGAGATGAGAGTAAGCCAGGACGAGAAGGAAACAGAGCTGCACCAGAGCTCCCAAACGACGGGGAGACTCGAAGCGAGAGCAAGCCAACTCTGTCCAAGCGCTTGAAAATACAAATTGCCAAAGACTGGATTCACCTGGCTATCCATAGACCCTGTCATGCTGAGTGCGTTGTGAGCGAGAGTTTTCGCTCGAGGGAGGTGTCCCTCCTCCGTATATCGGCTGTAATGGTCATCTACCATCGTAAATGCAAGGCGGATGGGTGGCGGCCATCAACATTTATGCTGTGGCTCAGTGTTGAGCCAGGTGGCGAGGAGCTACCGCATGTCACCTCATCCGGGGCATTTTGTGGTTATATGAGTTATCGGGCTAAGTGATAGCCTTTTAATTTTTTTTGTAATCATGAGACTCTATGAGATATCTGGAATGATAGCAGGAGGTTACATATCCTCTTCCAAAGCAATGTTTAGAATAGCCA